>JABAJW010009001.1:13478-34623 GCA_018855395.1 Arthromyces matolae | reverse complement strand
CATCCTAAAGCAAACTTGGACATATGTATATAGCTTCGGGGTCGCCTCCTTTGCCGAGATCAATAGAATTTTGCTTGAACGAGGGACTTCCAGTCGTGGCATGCGGAATTCACATCCTTCCTCGACTTATTAGCTGTGATGTCTAAGGCATATCCATTAGAGATGCACAGGTATCTGCCGCGCTTTTACAGAACGCACCAATGAAAACATTTCTTGTTCCTTTGAAGAACCACACCTCGTTAGACTTGGAAGAAGGAAAGACGGAATCGACGGAATCGTAACCGGCGTCCTTCAACGATGTAAATTTGTCGACGATGATGAAAGGACCATCGACCAGAGTGTTGCTCGATTCATCTGCGAAGTTTGAGGTTTAAGATGATAAAAGCAAGGACGCGACGTACGGAATTTGACTTGGGCACAGTACTTTCCATGGAAGATCCACGCTTCGTCAGACTTTGTGGGGTGTCGTAACGCTGCGTCGACTGCACGTAATCCCGCGTTGTTGATGGACTTCCAACCATCTGCGATATTCGCTGGCCCACTAGCTTTCTTATCCTTTAACTGCGCGTCAATCGATATACGTCCGTACTTCTCCTTCGAAAAGACGAATGCCCCTCCTTTAAAAGGCAGAAGCGCGTCAACAGTGGAAAACCCGAGGTCCTTGATAGATTTCCATTGCTCTGTGATTTTGAACGGTCCAGAGACGAGCTTGTCGGTTCCATCAATGGTGATGCGCGCACATTGGTCATTGGTGAAGAACCAGGCATCCTTGGGATACCCATATACCTCAAGAGGCAGGCTTGCGCGGATGGGGTGCTTGCTGAGGAAGGGATCTTGGATTTGTTTACCTGGCTTCCACATGGGATCGTCATCCTTAGCAGCTGCGTTCCCTATGGAGCCACGATCAAGCGCTGTCGAGTCAGTCATGGGGTTGGCCGTGCTGCTCAAGGAATGATCGATCTGCATGGAGCCTGGCTGATGCATGGGATCAGAGGCAGGGGCTGCCAGTGGGCTGTCTTCTGTGATGGCGTTTGTGGACTCGGTGGGAAGTTTGTTGTAATATTCGTATTTTCCAGGTGCGAGCCAATGTGTTATCTGTACCCCAACGGACCAATTAAGCACATCCGGTAGTTTAAAGAGCGGGACCTGATGGCTTCCATTAGCCATGAGATCAAAAGCTCTATTGATCCAAACGCGTATGACGGTCCCGTTCGCATCATACTGGCGAGCACAATATAGAAACTCGCGCTTAATACCACCCGGGAAGGAGATTTCGTACTGATGCTCGTATTTGTGGGAACCTAGGGTGGAGTTTGCGTCGATTCCCCCATAGGCGTAAATCGTGTACTCGAAAAGGTTTTTCCGGTCATTCGGTGCCCAGCGCTCGATAGCCAAGCCGACACGACGTGGGCGAGTGGTTGACACAAAAACAGAAAAGTCGTGGTACACAATGTAGCGCCAGAGATCGGTGAGCCCACTCCTGAGCTGGGGGCTCTCGGGCGGATTTGCGCGGGGGACGAATCCATCCTTGAAGATGATGTCAGGATGGCGATCATCCCATCGCACAAGGCCGTTTTCTACGCCCTCAGTTCGCCATACCGCTGCTGCTGCGGGACTGTCGAGTCGGAACTGCAGGTCGGTGTTAATCTGCTGTTGAATGTTATCGGCTTGTTTTCTGAACCAAGGAACGACGCTAGGGATAAAGTAGTCTTGGGTAGACATTCTCGAAAGATGATGATGGGCTGTTCGAGAAGAGGCGAGAAAGATGTCGCTGAGATTTCTCCGACTTCTAGAAAGTCTGGGCGAGGGGAGATTGCATGTATACAGCACTTTATATCTTTCCTGAATATTTAGATCCAGCTTCCAAAACGCCTGCCAACAATGAGGTGCTCACATGATTAGACGAGGAATGAACAGGGAGACTTCACTGCCTTCTGATAGTGCTTCGTGACATATCATATGTTGTTCAGCAGCTAGGGTAGCATTTCTGTAAGGCCATGATTCATGAATAGCGCTAAGCGCCGGAGAATGATGAATTTTGACAGGGAATATGCACGTTGTCTCCTTATAAATAAAGAGAGTAAGATATGTTGTAGCCATCGCGGTCTCTAAATTGTCGCGATATCGTCCTTGGAGATAATCAGATCTTTTCCCCTTACCGGAGACTTGACCTTGCCGTGTCGTGCGAAGATATCTAATCCATTGGGTGTAGATGTGAACACTTGTCACTTCAACACTGGTTGTATCTAAGAAAAGCTATGAAACTGTGCCATCATTGGCCTTGAATTACCTTGGAGTTAGTTCGGGGTGCAACGTATTCAAAAGGTGGAACTGACCCATTTGTAAGGTACCGGACGTGGTGCGCGGACGCCTTGGGGATCTCCTGGTGTAGACAGCAGCATCATCACACTATGAACAGATAAGCTATTCTTTTGGAGTTGGATTGGCCATATGATCATACCCTTGAGCGTTACTCTCAGCAGCGAGGATCATCCGGTAGGCGCTGCCTGGGAGATATGTCAAACCTAAACGCAGTAAATTATTATCCTCCGAGGTTATGATTGCTCTGCAGACCTAGTTGAGGTACCAAAACACCCTTGGCTCCTGGAGTATCAAAGTTGGCGGGGGAGCCATTAGCATTTAACATTTTTGTAGACAACTGCGAGGTTGTTACGATCTTTGGGGCAAAAGAGATGATCAAGGGGGTAGTTTGAACAGATGATCTTCATACCGCAATATTGCGGCCCATAGACACAACGGTGAGAACTTGTTTGAGTTTTTCTAACAGGGCGTTCCTTGCGGAAGCTGTTAAGTCGGGTTGGGCTTGGAACGGGAAAGAGATTGAGTTAACCACAAGAAGCGCCACCTTAAGCCTTGAGTTAGCAGGTCCTACTAGACCGAATCGCGTTTTACGCACGTGTGGATGAGACTTCACTAGTTTGGGGAGGTGATACATGAATGCCATCAATTCAGATAGATTCAAGGCACTTGTGTAATGAACACGCTGGAGGTAATGTTGGTCCCCTGTTTCTAATGAAAGTGTGCAATTATTAGGACATGATTGAGGGAAGTAAATATCTCATACTTCGCAGAGTTTGAGCAAGGGTAGTTGGGCTTGTCATATTTTGACAGTCTATTCTCAATGTTGACTATTTTTCTTGTGAGGGAGATAGGATAAAAAACCCTTACCGACAAAAATCACGTCGTGGCCTGCTTCGAGAAAGTTTTTCACGATGCTGCTTGCTACTGCCTCCTTTGGTGTGCTCGGGGGTCCAGAAATTTCGATCACTTGGCCACGCGATATACCACCAGAAAGTAAATTGTCGGCCGCAAGAGATCCTGTTGAGATTTTCTCTCCAGCTCTGGCTATGGACGCCGCAGACTGGGTAAGTATCGGCTGGTTTGGCGTTTGGGTGATACTTGATGGTTGACAAACTGAAAGTATAGCCTCTGCGTCAGATAAAGGCACTTTCAAGTCTAAGTCGTGACATGAGCTCGAGCTTACAACTTACAACTAGGTCATAGAAAATGACTCACCTTGAGCGAGCGCTTCCCCTGAGATATCTTGGAGATCTTTAATGCTCGTATAGCCCGCCTGGGTTAATTGCGAGAGCGCAAAAGCTGGAAGTCGCAGGGAAGAGATGGGTCTTGACGACATCCCGTACTAAGAATTCTAAGTTTTTTCATCCAAAACGAGTGCGGAGATCAACGTTAAACGTTGACTGTCCGAGAGGTATCATACTAAATTAAAAGATGATGCATGATGTTTGATGGTACAGCCCCACGTGGTTACTCTTTTCATACGACAACCTCATCTATGATCTAGATTCCAAAGAAAAGATACTTTACTTAAATTCAATGGCACGGTATTTTCCTCAATTTCCTATATCGACGTACACTCAAAGTCATCACCAAAATCCAAGAAGGACCATTGGTCAGAGTCGCCGCCGTCGCCTGCAGAAGGGATTCCTGAGAACATGTAATCGCAGGCATTTTCAACATCTGGACTTCGCGGACCATGCCTGCAATCCGGACCTTCAGAAACACTTGCGTCCGGATGGCGAGTATGGTGACAATGCTGTGAACAGCGCAAGTCAGTGGATATCTATAGGAAAAGGAAAAGGAGTCATTACCAGCTGAAGCGCCGTCATTGACTCGAAGTCAAGCTCGCAAAGGGAACAATAATAATGGAATCGAGAATACATGAGGTGGTAGCGGAGTATATGGCTGTTTAAAAAACGTTTTCCACCACAGGAAACACAACATGGATGCTTGTCTGTTTCGGCGACATGCTCTGCGCGTTTTTGAGGGGTGCTAAACCACAGGTCACAGAGAACGCAATACGAATTGTGAAGAGAGTCTCCTCCAGATTCGCCAGAGGTCGGATTGAGACGGTGGGTATTCATGCTCATATGCACGGGATGATGAGGATGGGTAAGATTGTATAAAAGTGAAACACTATTTGAATTCCCTTCGTACGCTTCTGCTGGTCAGTAGTATTTGAGGTGAAACATTCAAGTGGCGAGCCGCTCAGATAAGATTGCCGATATCATATTGGCTAGTAACGGCTAGAGGTTGAGGGCCTTGGATAGCTGACAAGTACCACCGTTTTTACGTCAGGTCTTCATTTATCCATTTCCCAATCCAATAATAGCAATTGGCTTTTCGTAGATCCAATGCCTCGTGGTCAAGTTCACCAACTTTCATAGTGCCAAGCCAGCCTACCTCCTCAGGACTCGCGATGACCTCTTCGAATACGAGGCCGATATCTGTCCCTTTTTGTAGAAAGTTTTCGCACACGCTCAAATGCGTGTATTTTCCGGCCTTGACTTCGCTTTCAGGTATGTAGTACGGACTGTCGAGGGATAACTCACTGAAACGTGAACTCTTGAGTGCTTTGACCTTGACAGAAGAGCTTGGATCGACGAGATTAGAACATCATGAGATGCATGAAAATGGAGAAGATCAGAAAGAATCAGAGTGTCATATCCACACTGGGAAGACCCGTCTTTTTCATGATGTTCTTGTGAAATTTTCCTGGCAATGCGCTGTAAGCAAGTGCCATTGCGAACTTTGAAACTTACAACAACGCGCTCGCGTCTTTGCCCCATTCGTATCCTACACACTCGATACGACAAGATGACTGCAAGCTTTTCCTATTATTTTCAACGTTGTTCTTGAGGTTTCCAAGAATATTTTCGTCGGGATAGTCTGTGACCACTATGAGCGCAGGATGCTTGGGAATCGTGGCCAGCAGTAGCGAGGGCAAACCAGTTCCAGCACCAAGTTCAATAACTGTGAGGAATTAATCAGGGGGAAAATCGATGGACGATCAGATCAGCCTTCCACGCACCTGCCGAATTATTATCTACAGGAAAGAGTCCCCTCTCTATTCGCTCCGCTAGATACAACGCGGGAGAAAATAGATGGTCCGCAAGTAGTGTATTAGCCTTAGAAAAATCTTCAATTAAAGATGAAAAGAAAGAAGACTTACTTTTTGTGCTATGTGCAGACTTAATGGCCCATAGGCTACGATATTATCGTCAATAACGGGCTTTCCACCGAGGAATGCAAGAGATTCGTTGAGAATATCCTCAGGGTCATCGATGTCCATGGTCACAAAAAATACATTATTTGGCGCCATAGGCTTGCCAAACAACGCGTCTTCATCAGGACATCCACGAACTTGGGCAGAACAACTCAACTCTACAAGCCATGGCCCCCAAGAAGGCCGCAAACACAGAGCCCAAGCAAAAGAGCCTTATGTCTTGGTTCTCTAGTAAAGACACAGGCGGAACGTCGAACAGTGTCAAACCCAAAACGAGAACCACACAGTTGGCGCGTTCGGACGACGCGTCTACTTCACAGTCGTCGTCTCAAGAACCTCAAACCCCCGCATCGAAATCTTCCAACTTACGCGCCTTAACCTCGTCTGCAATGGCAAGCTCGACATCGTCGCTTGGCCATAGTACACCCCCAACGAGTGACCCAATAGACATTGACATGTTGTCTGACGAGGATGATCCTCACCCTGTGCAAAAAACGGTACCTTCGATCCTATGAACTATTGATTCGTAACTAATCTGGGTCGAATAGAGCCAGAGAAAACGAAAAGTGGTGCTGGTAGATTCTGATGAAGAAGAAGGCAAGCAACGAATGTCAGAACCTGATTCATCCCCAATCACAAAAGGTGCAATAACCGAGTTTTCAAAACTCTCGACCTGACTTATTTTTGCACCTTGTCTAGTTGCCAACAAGAAGCAACGTATCACTAAGGCTCGGGTGTTGAATGAAGACGACGAAGCCGACACTGACGCAATGACCTCGTTCTCTCAAAGGCTCACTAACTTCAAAAAATCCCCGGTCAAGAAGCGTACCTATCCATTCTTCTGTTAAATGGGCACCAGACTGATTTGACGTATTTTAAGCTCGTAAATCCCGCTCAAACGCGTCCGACGATGACGATTTCATTGTCCCTTCAGATTCGGAGGACGATGCCAGATCCGTAAGGTCTTCAAAGTCCCGCTCATCCTTTACATCCCGGCGCTCTGCTGCGTCGTCCGGGGATGATCTTAGCGATGATAATGAAGTTGAAGCGAAATCCAAATCCAAAACAAAGGCAGCAACGAAAAAGACGAAGCAGACACCCGGTCCCGCCAATGGAAGCTCCTCGAACAACACTATATTTTTGACTGCTGCTGAGCGCCGCGAGCAAGGAAAGAAAGATGAAAAGAAGGCTGCAGAGACGCCATATTCTTTTCTCGATGATGTCAAAGATGTATGGGCTACTCATCGATCTCTTTATCTAGAGGCTTACGGATATTTTGTTCACCAGAAAGAGGGTCGCCGACCTGGTGAATCTAACTACGACCCTCGAACGCTTTATATACCCAAGGCAGCATGGGCAGAGTTTACACCGTTTGAAAAGCAGGTGAGGTGCCTTTCGGTTCTGGTCATTATTGTCTTATCAACATTTCGGATCAGTTCTGGGAGGTTAGTTAAATATTTGTTCTTCGAGGACATTATCTATATTAACCAACGACCGACTAGATCAAGCAAAATCACTATGACACTGTCAGTACTTTGCAACTCGTCGGTAGATTTTTTGACAAACATTCATCCTCCTAGATCCTCTTTTTCCAGAAAGGGTAATGTGCCCATCTACATGTCCTGCAGAGGCTGACCTTGAAAAAATCTCAGAAAATTTTTGGAAGTGAGGATTGCATATGCTTCAACGGTTCTTCCTTTTGAACGAGCTTTTAGCTATATGAAGACGATGCGCGAGTTGGTCATCAGGAATTCGATTTAAAACTGACGTCGAGAGTCAAAATGTCGATGGTTGCTATTTCGCGCGTTTCAATGACCGTAATCTTACCTGGCTGTCTAGGTCGGTGTCCCTGAGATGTCGTTCAACTTCTGGGCCGCGTAAGTAAAAATCGTACTGGGTAAAATATTTAATTTTGAAGCGCTGCCAATTTCTTTTTAGCAAATTCCTCGGAAAAGGTCTGTCCCTCAAGTATGGGAAATATAACTTTCCAAGCTCATTGTTCATCTGACAGGTTACAAAGTTGGGCGAGTCGATCAGGCAGAAACAGCACTGGGAGCAGAAATGCGCTTAGCCGCTGACAAGTCTTCAGGGAAGGCTGGCAAGGATAAAACCAAAGAGAAAATTGTCAGGCGGTAAGCCGGAAAGCCCTTCTATATTGAGTTTCAACTCAGTGTCTGCAGCGAACTCAACAAAGTCTACACAAACGGAACACTTGTTGATGCTGAACTCCTGATGGACGAACAAGCGGGGCACTGTATTTCCATTTACGAGGAGGGGTCGGAAGAGAGTCCAAACAATAAGTTCGGCATTTGCGTTTTGGATTGCTCGACGTCACAGTTTGATATGAGTGCCTTTGAGGACGATGTGTGTCGTACCAAAGTCGAGACGCTTATGCGACAGCTGCGTCCGAAAGAATTGTTGTTTGTTAAGGCAAGAATCAAGCATTTTTAGCAATAAAAGTAGCTGACGGCATTTTAGGGCAACTTGTCTGTTCCCACTACACGCCTTCTAAAATCCATTCTTCCAGCAGCGTGTCTGTGGACTGGCCTGCGGCCTGTGGAGGGTTTAAGCTACGATGAAACCTTGCACGAAGTCAAGGCGATGTATCCTGACGACGCAGACGATGAAGGAATGGCTGATGAAGCTGTAGGCAGTTCCTTACCTCGTTGTGTGCCAGAACCAATCAGAGCTATGGTTGAATCGCATAACGCTATCAAAGCTTTGGGTTCCATGATTTGGTAGGTTTTTGCATAAACTTGAGTAGACACGTTTTATTTATTCTTCGCCAGGTATCTTCGACAGTTAAATATAGACAAAGATATTTTAAGCATGAAGAACTTCAATGTCTACGATCCCATGAAGAAAGGTCAAGGGCTGACTCTGGATGGGCAGACCTTAGCTCACATCGAGGTGCGTTCAATCCCAGGCAAAGCTTATTGTCGGTCTGAATCCTGTTCGTCAGATCCTGCTAAATAACGAAGGGACCGAAGAAGGTTCGTTGCTACAATTACTCAGTCGATGTGCCACGCCTTTCGGTGCGTTTTTTATGTTGAGTTCTTTCAATGCACTAAACATTGGCAGGTAAACGACTATTCCGCATCTGGCTATGCATGCCTCTACGCGAGATATCTGACATCAATGCCAGGTAATAATTCTTATGCCAAAGAGATGTATCTCATTGTGCTAATCAAGTATTATCTTCAAAGGCTCGATGCCGTAGAAGACCTTATTGATCATCCAACTTTTGAGTCTGAATTTACAGACCTTGCGAAAGGAACACCTGATCTTGAGCGTATAGTCTCGCGAATTCATGCGAAAAACTGCAAAGTAAGAGACTTCATCAAGGTTCTTGCTGTACGAAAGTTTTCCGATGTTTACCTGAGTGACTCTAATAATATGGCACAGGCCTTCAAAAAGCTCAGCATTGGGTTGAGTCGGTTGGCGAACACATCAGAGTCTTTCAAATCGAAAGCAGTTTTCGGCCTCCTTCGTGGCTCTCCCGATTTGCTCCCTAACATCAAGAATATCGAGAGTTTATATGTCAAGCCGTCGTCGGAAAAAGGTCCTCAATTTTGACCCTTTGTCCCCTTATGGCTGAACAATCTAGCATAGATGATGAATTGATACCCCGGGAGGGCAAAGACAGTGCTTACGATGAGATTATGACAGAGATTGAGAGCTTGGAAGAAGAGTTGGAGAATGATCTTAAGAAACTTGAGAAAAAATTGGGGTGCGTGTTCTTTTTCTCGTGACATCCTCTTTATCTCTCGTTGACTGCGCTGTAGTTGCCCATTATCATACTGGCATAGTGCTATAGGCAACAAGGTTCACGTTCTGCATCTTTTCGTTGTTCTTAACCAACCTCATAATCCAGGAAATTTATCTCGTGGAAACAGCGGCTGGCCAGAAAGGTGTCCCAGATGACTGGACAAAGAGTTCTTCTACCAAGGTAGGTCGATTCGACTGTTATAAAATCAAGATTTTAGCCTATACTCTCAGGCCAAATCTCGATGGGTTGTTCGATCATTACAAGTCAAAGTACGGCAACTCAAAGAAGCGCGCGAAAATCGAAATACAGCTATCAAAGCTTTCAAACTCAAACTGTTTGAGGAGTTCGACGCCGACCGTTCTGTCTGGCTGCGAATCGTCAAGGTTTTTGCTGAGCTAGATTGTTTATTTTCCTTGGCGAAATCATCTGTCGCTATTGGAGAACCTACATGCCGACCAGAATTTGTTGAAGCAGAGTCAGCCTGGATCGACTTTGAAGAATTAAGACATCCAACACTAGCGCTGACGAGCTCAAAATCCTTTATACCCAACAACGTTAATTTGGGAGGTGATACAGGAAAGATTGCTTTATTAACTGGTAAGTTTCTGTCAGTTGGTCGGGTCTTGTGAATGCTGTTCATCAAGTTTTTCAGGTCCCAATATGGCGTACATCCTTTCACCCGTAATTCTTCTATGAAACTAACACAGATTTTAGTGGAAAATCAACGCTCATGAGGATGACTGCTATTGGCGTCGTATGTCTTGTTTGTTTCCGTTTAGTGAGGTTTCTCAATACCTCTTCTTAGATCATGGCTCAGCTGGGCATGTTTGTCCCTGCCTCTCGAGCGAGGTGAATCATAAAGCAAGGCTATCGTTCTAGCATTCTGATAGGTCCCTAGATTATCCCCTGTGGACGCCATTATTACCCGTATGGGAGCTTATGATAACATGTTCTCCAATGCAAGTACCTTCAAAGTTGAGCTGGATGAATGGTATGCTCTTTTTCGGTGTTGTATGTCTCTCTTTCCCATTCTTTTATCAGCTGTAAAATACTACGTGACGCGACACCGAAGTCTTTTGTCATTTTAGACGGTGAGAAGTCACCTGCATAGTTTATTTAATCAACTAATGCCGTTTCCTCGTAGAACTTGGCCGAGGCACATCAACATACGTACGTGAAATATTCATGAAAAGGGAATTTGATACTATGTCGACTAGGATGGTATGGCCATTGCTGGAGCCGTTCTTCATCAGCTTGCGACACATACCCTGCCCCTATCCTTTTTTGCCACTCACTACGGTTCCCTCACGGACGATTTTGCGTATCATCCCAATATCCGCACCATGCATATGTCGACCATTGTCGATGAAGAAAAGCGTGATGTGTGCTCTTTTGACTTTCAGGGTTGATCGTGACCTGACAAGGACTACAGCTTGTGTTTTTGTTTAAACTGATTCAAGGCGTTGCAACGTCCTCTTTTGGAACACATGTTGCGAACATTGCAGGTGTTCCCCTTCCCGTGGTAGAACGCGCCGACGTTGTATCCAAGCACTTCGCACAGCAGTTCAAAGAACGGATGCAGGCCAAAAAAATGAAGAATAGTGGGAGACTTCCCATTGAAGCCCAGGCCGATTTTGCGTACCTATATAAGATCGCAACAGGGTTATCCGCATTGCCTGATGACCTTGTTCTGCGCAGGGAAGTGCTTTTGGGATTGAAAGCAACTGTCCAACAATACGCAAAGAAATGAGGGACACTGGTGCATGGATGCTAGTTACAACCCAGTTTGCTTGCTTTCTACAGGCCAATGCTGTGCCAAATTGCGGCGTCGCTATCATCATTCTTTGTACTTGATATCTGTTACTGCTGCATTTATATACCCCCTCTCAACATGCGAAGAAACTGCAAATTCTGAGGTTTGTCATGGACCTACACCAACCTCCTCCTTCCGATTAAAAAGAACAAAAGGATATATTATACAATCCAGTATTGGTGTGCTGCAATTGAGAGAACAGAAGAATGACCAGTGGCGGGTTTGAACACTAAAGCTCTTAGCTAGGAAACGGCGACAAAAGGAGGTATGGAAACCATAGGGAGGGAAATGAAGTCAATGAATGTAAGTGTGGACTTGTCGTACTGTATGGAATGCATTAAAATAGGGAGCGTTAACATGACAATGGTAGCACAAGTGTCAATCCAGAAATTTAAATGACAAAGAATAGACTAATGAGAAGAATCATACAGCAACCCAGGAATCCATGAAGAAACGAACCAGTCAGCACCAACAATTCACATGATGATACATTTGCAACACCCAGCTTCGTCTTCTCGAGGTTGTGGTCTGTGGTGCGTCACGGTTGTTGGCTGTTGTTCAACATCCAAAATATTCATGGTTCTGGGAGCGCCAGGAGCATAGTCAGAAAACGGCGCTGGCGATGGCGTTATGCGGTTAGGAAGTCGAGTTTGTTCAGGCCTATTGGTAACCTTCTGGATGGAAGGTAGCGTAGGTTTCTCGGGCTCAGAGTCTTGCTCAGGCTCATCAGGGTTGACCTGCCCGAAGTCGTCCATGGGTATGGACTCTGGTTCTTCGCTGACGCGTGGTGGTCGATACTTTGAACCATCATACCCGAAGGTACCAGGGGCCTGGAAAGATGATTAGAAGGGGGCAAGGGGCAAGAAGGGCGATATGCATACAGGGGCAGGTGTTGACTCGGCTATCCGCGGCATAGTGTTTCCTGCAGCTCTTTCGTAGTGTTCATCCAAACCCTTTTTCCGCGCCACAACTGGAAGCACAACCTATATAACACATGACGGAGCATTTAGCAAATGTAAGAGAGAAAGTGCGAATGGTGATCACCTCGTCCCAGTTTCCTTGACGAGGCACTGGTTGTGTCCACTCTGGAATTGCGTCAATCATCGTTTCGTCTCCATCGTTCCCGGGAGTTGGGTAATGCGCTACGCTGCGTCGTTCAGCTTCATCATCCAGATTCTTCTTAGATGGAACCGTTTTTGAGCGCGCTTTGGCAGCGGGCGTTCTCGGTTTTGAAGGAGCGCGTTTATTTGGAGTGGGCTTCGATTGCGGTTGTCGTGACTGCGGGGTTTGAGGGGTTGGAGAGGGAGACTCGCTGGAGCCACGAATCATGGGTGTCGGAGTAGTGACACGCGACTCAGAAGACTGTCGAGATCTCGCAGGGATTTTCGATGGTGGTGCACCAGCGTTTCGAGAGTCAGGTCGTTTGGTTTGTATGGCGGCAGGTGTAGGCGTGGTACTGCGGGTGTCATGCGATAACTGCGAGTTATCTGGCGCAAAAGAAGCGTGGCCATTTAACGTGGTGCCACTTGTGCCTTCTTCATCATCGAAAGTAGCAGGAATTTCATCAGGCTGCTTCCAAGCTTGCTCTTCATAATCCTCGATATCGCGTCCACCATAGCCATATATCTCGTCGTCGTGATGACCACCTTCTGATCCGTCCAGATCAGTCAGAGGTGCTTCGTCAAGAACGCGCCCTACGCGCCGCGCATCTTCGTCATCAAGATACAAGCTCGTTCTCTCTCTACTGCCATCCCCGATCCCAGTCACGCTATCCGCTCGTCTTCTCTTTGCTCTACGCTCTCGCTCACGTGCCCGTATTGTGTGTCCGTAGTTTGCAATTTCCAACATCTCTTGTCTTCGGCCTACGCGTAGCTCACCAACTCCACCGTTACGAGAGACCTCGCCACGATACCAGTGCTCAAATGGTCGTTCTTCAGATTCAACTGAAGGCCGTGGCGGAGCCGGATCTGGAGAGGCTGACCGTTGGGAAGGGGTTTTGGATGATGAGGCAGAGGCAGGATTAAATGGTGGAGGTTCATTCATAAGGCCGAGGCCTACACTTGTATTTACGTTTAGGGAAGAAGAGGCGCGGATAGGAATGGGAGTGCGCCTGCCGTTTTCTGTAACTGCAGGACTAGACTTGGTGGTCTTCGAAGGGGTATTTGGAGTGCTGATGGTATTTTGGTGATAACCATTGGGAATTGGTGACGGCGTAACGCGCCCTGCATTTGGAGATCCTGCGTGAGAAGTCGAACGACTTGTAGGTTTCGGTATTCGTGTTGGCCTTACATCGGGACTACGCGATTGTTTCCCGTTGCCATGAGGGCTACCTTTAACCTTAGGCCGAGGAGTATGGCCGTTCCTGATATAAGGTTGAGAGTACGTTCTTGAGCGCTGCCTCTGATAGCTCGACGCTGAGCCTGGTGTCGGAGACGGTGACGATGAATTACTTATGGACGTAACCGAGGTTCCGTTCGGCTCAGGTGGTATTCGGTCCATGGCACGAGAAATTTGCCGTTGTCGTGTAGAACTAGCATTGCTCTGAAGAAAAGGAGGACTTGAGGTATCCCGAGTGCTGGTATAAGTAGACTTTGTAGTGAGATCAGTGTGCATTGAAATGAAGTGCTCGTCCTGAGCTACTAGCGACACCGCAGACAAGCGTTTAGCTAGTGTACGACTTTCACTTTCAAGACCTACGAAATAGTCAGAAAAAAAAAATTATATCTCTCAAGATTCAAAGCCATACGTTTCCTGAGGGCAGGGACAACTTCGTCGTCCCAGGACGGGCCATTGAGAGGATAAAGTGCTGTCTGTATTTGAGCCATAATCCCCACGTCCACGGCCCGTCAGACCAGACGGATTAAGAGAGCTCCTGAAGGCCAAAGGGGCCAGGAGAAAGGGGAAAACGGAGATCTACACGGCAAGAAGTCAAGTTCTGTCGGCCACCTAGATGGCGGACTCTATACAATTTATTTCTGACCGTGAGAGAACGAGTTGTCAATCAAATTACATGTCTCATCGTGTAATGGTTGGACAATGCTAAGCTTTGTCGATAGTACTGCAGGTCTCTGAAACGTTGTACGTATATCCTTTCGTCAGTACCTCGTCCTTATCCAGACGAACTTCCTCGGTAGAAAATGTAAGTGGCGGACGGAATTGAGCAAGCGGAATCAGTTGAAGATCAAGGGTTTTCCGCCAAACTTCGTCGTCGTCCGAGCGTATGCAATTCTCCTTAACATTGTCAACAAGGTTAACACGGCGCATGAGTGAGAGCCAGAGACCCTCGATGCAAACTTTGCAAAAGTTGGGGGTAGTTACGGAACGCATGAGGCAGTCATCGTTCGTTGGCCTGTAAGATGTCTCGTTCTTGTCAGAGAAGCTAGAGAGTATTTCAGAATATCAAAGTGTGACCAGCTAGAATTATGACAAACGTTGGATAGATTCCATAATTTCCTGGGGTGGTAATGAACCTGCGACGAATTATAATATAATCTTGTACATAATGGGCAAAAGTATACGCACTTGTCCTCTGGTCCCAGTTCTAGTATCTCCACGTTGCATAGTTGTGCAACGCCTTCTCTCTCTTTGTTAAGAAGAACAAACGAAACTTCATGTAAACCATGATCTAAGCTGATATTTCTTGGTATCTCATATAGCCAGCGGTCCAGACCGATGTTCTTCCGAGGCGTCCATTGTAGATCAACCCCATCGACCTCAATTCGAAGATCATTGGCCTCTGGAAGACCCGAAAGCGACAGTTTCATGAGATGCCGGGCGTACATGCCTGAAGATGTAAAGACCGTCGACCAGGGAGTGGAAGTGTTGAGTAAGGTCCACGGGTAGGATTGCAAGGGCATTACAGACTGTTCAACGCGAGGAACACTTGTTTGTTCCCCAGAAAACCAGTGGGACCAAGGAACAGGTTGTGACAAGTTGTGATAGGCATTGACACCATAATAGGCAAATCCACCATCGTATTCTTCTCCAACCTCGATGATCGAGTGTCCTAGTTCGTGACGAAGGACAAGAGGGCCATTGGCCAGAGAGGAAGTTATGACTCTGACGTGCGCGTTAGAGTCAAAGACATGCGCCAACATTTCATGAGCTTACGTGAATTGTCCACCTAGGCCTGGTCAAAAGGGTCAATAGAAAGGTAGAGTCTTGGGTATACGTCAATACGTGCCCCCATAATAAGGGTCATTGCCTACAAATACTTTATCAATACAAGATCCTGACCAGATGACAAGGCTACTTTACCCAATAGGATAGGATAATCACACTGGTCTCCAAGAGAATCGCAGGCTGCTTTGGCAACCTCGGGCTTCTCGTAGTAGACTGCTCTTAATTCTGTGCCATCTCTGTACAGTCCGAATGGCGTACTTTTTCATGGATGAGATCAACATGAATCGGAATACATATGTGAAGATCAACAAACTCTTTAGGCTTTCCGCCAACACCAATGCCACTCTTTTCAGAAACGTTTCAGCAAGTCTTTCTTTAGTGAATATGGAAGCATAGATGCTGACCTCATTGCTAGGAGAAAATGCGGCCCAGAAGTTCAGCAACGGTTTAACTGTGGCAAAAGTTTGGTTCGTGGATATATCTTCAGCCAGTCGAGTTGCGTCGCCAATGAATTTGTCTTTTTCTTCGGTTAAATCTTTGTATTTATCGTCAAATACTTTCTTCTAGAGAGCGTACTAGGACGTACATCCATCAGAGAAGAAAACAAGATCGACACGGTTACTGGTGGCTCCAGATATGACGAGAGGATGCAATTCCAGTGGAGGGCTAGGAACAGCGTCATAAGAACTATCCACATGACCGCTGCCCGACGGTATGTGAGGCCGACGTCGGCTCGGTGCATCCAATACTCTTTGGACTGTATCTTCGAGGGGAACACTGAGAGAAGTAGCTACATATCCATTCCAGCTGATTACGAAGAATCTTTACAACCCACGAAGATTCAATGCTCACCAAAGGTGAAAACAGGAAGAATAATGGTCCACAACATCCAATATTTGCCCATTATGACTCTAAGAGGTTGAATGAATTGAAGTCGACTCCAGCATTCCGGACCGCGTATTTGATAGAATTCCCACGTGATGGCGATCCATGCAGATGTTTACGTAACTACTCATAGACCATTGCCAACAGTGTACTGGAAACTTTTTATTTCTTTGCTTCAGAAACCCTTCTCTCGGGCTCAAAACATTCGAGTTCCTTACTTCTAACTTGGTCTTTCTTTCTCTTTCGAAATGGCATAAATGACCAATTGCTCCTGAGGAGCATCATGTCTTTGTGCTGCGACGTTGGACGCAAAGATTAGATGGAGTCATGTCGCTTGTGCTGCATTGCTATCCAGTTGGCCATCGTCGGGCCGGGCACCATAACCTGTGACTTTGCCCAATGGTACATGTATTCTTGGGTATTGTTTCACATAAAGCAACTCAGAAAACGAGTCTTTCTCGTTCTCATTCCTCCCTGTATGCGCCATTCTGCGGTAATCCTCGCTGCTCTCTTATTTTCCTTCAACGAGTCACTCGTTGTTGCCCGGAAAAATAAGTATATCGTACCCGGCGCAACATGGTACGATACAGATGGTAATGTACTAAGCGCTCATGCTGGCGGCGTTGTTAAGACGAACGATAAATGGTACTGGTTCGGTCAGAATGAGAGATTGGACGATGAAGACCTGTTTTCCGGTATGCTAAACAAAATTCTTGATTTCGATTCATACACTGACGCTCTTAAAAAGGCATCAACGTTTACTCTTCGTCCGATCTGCTGAACTGGGAAAACGAAGGCCGTGCACTCTCGCCAATCCCAGGCACCGACATTGGGCCCGATAAAGTGGTGGAGCGGCCGAAGGCCGTCTTTAACATCCCCACTCAGACATGGGTGCTATGGTTCCATGCCGATAACTCAACATATGGAGAGTTGCGCCAAGGTGTTGCAACAAGCCCGAACATCACCGGTCAGTTAAAATGTCTCTGCACTTTTGTTGGGCGACTGAAGGCTATGCATGTCTTTGGATCAGGCCCATATACATTCAGAGAGACGTTTCAGCCGCTTGGTGGCCCGAGTCAAGATTTTGGGCTATTCCAAGACGTAGATGGTAAGCAAGAGATTCAAAATATAACGTACCGAAGCGGAAAGAGAATATTTCATAGGTTCCGCCTACGCTCTGTACAGCAATGGGGACGCTGATTCAAATCATGACAATCTCATTACACGCATGAATGCGAACTTTACCAATGTCGAAGAGGTGGTCTACACATTCTATGGTGCGAAAGCTCATTCAACTATTTGTTTGATTCTTTTGTTGATCCAGAGTCCCATTAGACTTTGATCTAGAGGCTCCCACAATACTGTATACCGGCAAGAGATACTATATTTTGATGTCCCATAAGACTGGTTATCGCCCTAACAACGTTGTTGTTTTCTCTGCCCAAAAATTGACTGGGCCCTGGTCTGTGCAATCTTATATCGCGACGTAAGTGGAAGTCGAGTCAGTACAGACGTCTTTTCCATTTCTAACACAGTACCTGCTCAGCCTCGGTACCCGGACCTGGAATTCCCAGAGCACATTCACACTGACAGTGGGCGAGAGAGAGCCAACATATATATATTGCGGTGACCAGTGGGCAACCGCAGACACACTTTATGACAGCCGGTGAGTGGCTTATCTTCGTCTTGACTGAATTAAACCAGTTGTCGTTTTTAAGATATGTCTGGTTACCTGCCAAGATAGATGATCAGACTGGCTCGTTCGACATTGAATGGCATGACTTGTACACTATCGATGTCAAAACTGGTCATGTAACGGTTCCCGAAGGACAAGACTATGAAGCCGAGGATGGTTTGATCGCAGGATCCGACGCATATGTGACACTTTGTGTAAGCATCTACTGTATTTTCTGACGGGGAAGGGGGCTGATTTTTGCACAGCCAACATGTTCCAAATCCAGGATTGTGACCGGAAGTAAGCATTTTACGTCCTCCTAGACGTGTGCACCCTAAGCCAACGTCCATATCCCAGTTCAGGGTAACTCGACCGTTACCATCAAGAACATTATTGGGACCGGTGAACCGCAGTGGGTGTCAGTTCACTATCATGATCCAGACGGTCTTTGTATGTCAGCTAATTTGTGGTGAGGTTATAATTTCGACTGATTTTTACAGGGGGTGATAATCGAGGCGGTGTCTCTGTCCTTTCACGCTCAGCAACGTATTCTGTAAATGGGGGTGCTCCAATAACAATTATCCAACATAGTGGTAGTGCAGGCATCATTTTGAGCCAGCCTCTGAATATCACGTTCAATGAAGGGCGAGGAAACAACATCACTTTTGCTGGATTGAACGGAGGTACGGATCTCACACCCTGATAATATACAGCTGACAAGATTTTACGGTACCAGGGGCAGCCGCAGATTTGGATAAAATCGTGGTCTACGATAATATATACGCGATTTAGCATTGGCATTTCTATGCTATTCTCTTGATCTCCATTGGCAGTCTAAGCGCAAGGAATCCAAACATTGGTGCAAAAGGGATCCAATGTGAAAAGGCAGGCAAAGTACATAGTTGAGATCTTAATTGTTGCTCGGCATACGAGTCCATTCCATTCCATGAACTTGTTGGTTTGAAGGCACTCGATCAGAAAGTTGCAAGTCGTTGATCGCGGTGTCTTGTTGTTACAAGAAATGGACGGGAGAGTTCACACCGATCTAGCTGCAAGCTGTTACAAGCGAATGAGTCAAAATATATACATTAGCAGGCTCTATGCGTAGGTCGTCTATAATACAATGTCTTCGCCACATAATCATGAAACCTCCTCCATATCCTCATCGTCTTCCTCTTCCTCTTCCTCTTCCACCTCCATCTTCACATCACCACTGGGCGCAGTTATAGGCACATTTTCAGCCTTGATGTCCGGGTCTTTAAAGTTGTCCTTGAGCTCCCACAAGCCGTTGAACTCTCCGCTGCGATGAAGGAACGCTACTTCCGAAAGAACTTCCTTGAGATAGACTTCGGGCTGTTGAGTTTTTTCGCGTAGTGTCTTGATACTCCAACGCGGAGTTTCGCGGAAGTGATTGAAAAGTTGGTCTAGGAGTTGATTGCGTGGAATACGAGCCATGCGCTCGAACGTGCCTTTTGCTGGTTTGGGTTTCGTTTTCTTTGAGGAAAAATTGCCACGGTAAGTATGGATTGAGCAACGAAGACGAAGTAAACGTACAACGAGATCTCCAAACGCTTTTCCAGCTCCAACACCGACACCACTGCTAAGACGATTGATACCACCACGACCACCAGCGACACCCGCTTCGTCGATCATGCGGATCTGGCGCACGCGAGTGTTGGACTGTACATGTCTCGCACGCATCTGTTGCCTGTAGCGTTCCGTGAACCTCGGTCGGAGGTTACACTCGTGCTTTACCCGTCCCGTCAGAATTGTCGTTCGTGCGCGTGAGTTGGTTGTGGCGGCAGCAGCGGATGTAGAGACAGATAATGAGGGATCCTTCGGACGCTCGGCAACAACAAGCTGGTTGTCCACATTATCATTAACCATCTCAAGTTCGTAGCAATCTGGTTCTGGGCCTTCAGGTGCAGGCGCCAGTGAGCCAGTGAAAACTGGCCGTGCAGCGAGCTCAGCGGGATCAGTGTTAGGAGTCGGCGGAAGAAACAGGACAATTCTAGGTTTGCCCGAGGGTGTTAGGTCATTGTTGTAAATCCTGATAGAGGCGAGATGGACACCCTCAGCGTCAATCGCTGACCAACGAGCTAATAGAAATTTCGGGACTTTGACGAGCCAGACTCGTCCATTGCCTTGCTCCAGCATCAGTTCTTCATCTGGATCAGGTTGTGCATCGTCGTCTTCGCCGCGAGTCTCGGCATCGAAGGGCTTTCTATCATCGTCGGCGAGACTATCCATGGAGTTGACAGAACAATGGAGGTATCAAGCTTGTCACAGAAACATAGACCATATTACGTAAGTATCTCCATAAATTGAAAATTCATAAATAAGGTTTTTTATTTCTCGTTCCCTCTCTTCTGCACCATGGCGACTGAGCATCTTTCTACACGCGTCAACTCTGCTCGTCTACCTAATTATATCGGTAAAACTGTCAGATTAACGTGTAAACCTCTGCAGGTGCGTATAGCTCGTCTATAACACCCTTGAACACGCGTCGATGCCAGATGCTGGTAGAGAGGCGCAGATGTTATGACTGTTGAAGCCAGTGATGGAGGCGAAGTCACAATACAGCTTTATCAAGTGCGTTGCTTTCGCACTCAACTGATCTATCCGCTAACGTGAACGGCCAGTCTGGTTTTTCCATAGACGACCCATTTATTGAGGTGATCGGAAAGGTAGTGGACGCGTCGACGATAAAGATGATGACAGTGACAAATCTGGGCTCTGATCTCGGTGTGTTAGCTCACATATGAAGTGGAATTTTATTCAAAAGACGCGTCCTTAGATATGAAACTTGTCAACGACACAGTGGAACTGATACATGATCCTCGATTCTTAACGAGGATGTTCAGTTGAAAGTTGGCGTACAACTGATATTAAATCTCTACTGTTTTGCCTATCGATCAAGCTGGGCATGTATCATATAATCCAGTGGCTTCTTTTCACCCGACCATAATCTCTGCAACTTGACCAGGAAGCATGTATGGTTTTGAATCCATCGCATGGAGTGATCTTTGACCGTACCCTCAACAACATCACATAATGATATCCTAAATCCTGGCGATAACCTTCGTTGACATCTCGACAGACAGGGTACTTCTGTAGCAGCCTGACCCTTCAACAGCACTGCATAATGCCTTAATTGCCTCGCAGGCGTCCCTTGGGATAGCTTTGCTGCTCGTTTCCAAGGAACGATTAGCTAGCTCGGAAAACCATCGTTGTAAGCTTGCACATCGCCATTTGTAGTGTTGCCAACAGGCTCTTGACATATCTTCATACAGAGGCCATGGAAATATATAGGCCAGCGTCCTCGATGATGCC
>JABAJW010009000.1:0-32586 GCA_018855395.1 Arthromyces matolae | reverse complement strand
CCAAAGACCAACATAGAGACGCCAGTCATCAACAACTTAAGAACAAGGGCAACATGAAATAAATCGTTTGAATTTGGCTGGTCTGGTCTATCAATGATGTGCATGGTGTGAATCGTGGCCGCCATGGCTATCCCAAGGATGTTGTCCCTATAAATTCCGTCACAATGACATATACTTCCAAAGACTGATAACGCTACCAATAGTTTTCCTCCATCTTTCCTGTTGTCACTGCAGTCAGAAAGAACCTTACGTCAAAGTGAACGCGAACCCGACCTTGCACGATAGAATATGAAGAACCACATGGTGGCTCCTAGTCCCTTCGCGAGGAACGTGTATTTGAATCCTGGAAGATGGGGGTGAAACCCTGGCGCTTTTAAACAATATTAGACGGGTATTCTGAGCAGAAATTGGGCCAACAAGGCCTTACCATGCGTCCCCGCCATGGTGAGTATGTAGAAGAATATTTGCCTGTGTTTGGCAACGGCGTCAAACTTTTTGGGTGGGAAATGATCTTAATTTTGAACCAGCACAACGCGACAACTCTATGGAGAGCAGCAAAAAAAGAAAACGAGACTCAGAATGTCCCAGAATCTCATATCACACGTCTACGAGAACGTTTGACCGATTGTTTCGAGGTAGATCGTTCGTTCATTGATCTGAAGCTCTCAACTTCATACTTGCGCCAGAGGATTCTCTTGCACAGATGAAAGATGTCGTCAAAAGGAAACTCGGACTACACCCAGAGGACGCCATTATTCTTTCCCAACTACGTGAAGGACAAGGCATAGATCTTGAAGATGGCGAGTTCGACCTGTATCACTTTCTCCGAAACGGTTCATAACCCTGCTTTAGACGATGATTTTGACGCGTTCTATGCTCTTGCTCACTCCACTGACTCGGTTAATGTTCAAGTTGCTGTTGTTGAACGTCAAGATGCGCTCATGACATCAAGGGTGAGAGTACATAACTTGATGTCCGTCATTGAATCTGCTGATGTCATGCATGCCAGCCCCAGACCCCGTCAAAAAAGCGGAAAAGGAAAAACACGCAAGCCGCTGCGAAGTCACAATCAACTTCAACTGAGCACGAACAGCCGGTTGAGGGTGAAAGGGTTCCTGATGTCCCACCACCAATTCTCCCAGGCAGTACTACCGAGCCCCCCAAAAAGAAGCAAAAGAAGTCTGTAGACTCAGCTGAAAAGGTTGCCGTCCCAGCTGCCTCAACGTCAAAACCCCTAGTTGATTCTAGGAGCGATACCTCAAAGGAGAAGAAAAAGAAGGCCCAAAACTCAAATAAAGATAATGTCGCCCCTACGATACTAGCCCCAGAGCCTTCGGTCGATGCCACGAGTGAACCCTCAACGATGAAGAAGAAAAAGATCGCCGCCAATGCCACTCTTGCAACTGGACAGGACATTTTTTTGCCAACATCAAATTCTTCGAATGATGTTACGACCGACGGTCCGAAGAAGAAGAAAAACAAGCAGTCCAAAGACATGTCCTTGGCTCTGGGACCTGCACCCGCTATACCATTGCCAGTTGACACAGCGCCGGCAGAGGCGCAGAAACCGAAAAAACGGAACAAGA
The DNA here is from genome assembly GCA_018855395.1 of Arthromyces matolae. Taxonomy (NCBI): domain Eukaryota; kingdom Fungi; phylum Basidiomycota; class Agaricomycetes; order Agaricales; family Lyophyllaceae; genus Arthromyces; species Arthromyces matolae. Next base: position 31,000 of record JABAJW010009000.1, on the reverse strand, counting down.
AATCAAAGCAGACGGCACAAACGATGGAGGATGAGACCAAAGCCACATCGTCGACACCACATGACACCGGAAAGGCCAAGAATAACACCCTTCCTGGTGACGAAGTTGTAGCACCAGCATCCGCTTTAGATGTTTCGGGTCTGTCTGTCCAGCATTCTTTTCGGATATTTAAGCGAGCTCAACATTGCGCAGCAGAACCTCAGAACACTTTGACTGAACAGACGAAACCTGTTAAGGAGAATCGAGGTACCCATACACCTCGTTGCACCTAATCAATGCCTCATTTGCTCTTAGCAAAGCGCAGAAAATCCAAAAAGGACATGGTCGAAGTAAATTGTAGAATTTTTCTTCTGTCTCCTATTTACATAGCTTACATATCTCAGCTGAACAAACGAATCAAAATGCTCACATCTCCCAGGCGGAATCTTCACCAAGCGGTACGTGTCATTGCAGTCTTGTTCTTACCAGTCTAAACTGACCGTGGTCTCAGCACAGCCGATCCCTCCTGAGGTAGAGAACGAATCCCTTTCCACCGTCACAAAGGATGGCCACAAGGGACCATCCGGTAAGTACACGACGCTGTCTCTTCGCGCGTTACTTATTACTACAATTGATCTAGCAAAGGTAAAGAAGCCAAAAAAGGAGAGGAAAGAATTGGTCATGAGTCCAGACAGGCGCAAAGCTTACGATGCCGATATGGATGCTATCTTCGCAAAAGCTATCGCCAAACGGACGGGGGTGGCTGCCTCTGCTAATTCTTCTTCCGCCCCAGGGGGGGATGTTGCGTCATCCTTCAAGCTGCAGAAGAATGTAGGCTGCTCCGAGCCACTTGGGCCTGATTCTTCACCTATAGGCGTTGGAACAGAGCAACCCTCCCGCGCAGACCTCCACGGATCACTCTTAACCTTGCGCCCCAATCAAGCCAAGCCCACGGTCGAGTCTCCGCTGGTCGAAAACACGAAGAAAACCGATACGCATCTCAAGAAGGGCCATCACGATTGCCCTCCAGTGATCTCAGTGAATACAGAGACCGCTCGGAAGGTATCCTCAGTGAATAACAATGCACCCTCGACACCTTCAATATCTCGATCAAAAAGACCCTCTCAAGCGTATAATGCCAGAGACACTTCCTCCGATGAAGCATCAAATCATAAGAGCTCTGTTCCTGACAACGCGTTTCTTAGCATCTCGGCCCATGCTTCACGATTAGAAGACATAAATTTGGATGATATTATACAAGGTCCGGTCTCTGGCTCAGTTGCCGCGCGTATTGCCAATCTAGAGAGCAGCGACGAAGAAGACGACAACGAGGAAACCCCGGTTCTTGAAGAGGATGAACCTGAAGTACCACGTCGTTCTAGAAAATCACTTGGTGTTTCTGCTCCAGATTCATCGGACGATGATGATGACGATTCCGGGTTTGAAGACACTCGATCGGTCGATAATTCTCATGCATCTACCATTGCTCAGCAGGACGAGGTCACTGCAAGTTCCGGGGCGGACCATGTATCTTTCCAAGCTGTGGACAGGATCGGAGAGTCTCAAGAAATAGACCGTTCCGCCGATGCTGCGTTTAATGCTGCGTTAGATCAGGACACTGCCATATTGAACTTTGCAACGGCTTCGCAAGCCAAGTCTTCGGATCCTGTAGAGGCTTCAAGAAATCCATCATCAGCGGGAAGTCCCATCTCAGAACCAATCATTATGCCTGATACAGAAATTACGCCACTTGTTAGCACCCCTGCGCCAGTCCTTCCGATCGGACCATCCACTCCACAATTCCTTCCACCAACGACGTCAGCAGAATCTCTTGCCGGAACTAAGTCGGTTGTCAGTCGTATGAAACCTCGTAGCGCGAGAGGTCTTCTCAGCGAGAAAAAAATGGATACGCCAACTATGTCACAGGATAATCAAGAAGGAACTGCTCGACGAACAAGAGCTGCAAGTCGACGAGAGGCACTTGATACCATAACACCACCCGCCTCCCCGAAGATGGGAACGCAGAGCAGAGTCATCTTTGCAAGTGGGTCAAATCGAATTGAAGACGGGAACCTTCTTTCTCCAACCTCCCGAAAAGCCATGGAGTTAGACACGTGGGCTGCCCTTGAACCGTCATCCCCAGTACTGGACACTGATGTAACGATGATGGTGGATGAGCTTGAGCCAAGCAGTCCTAATGGGAGGATGGATGTCGGTCACTCAAACGAAAACGACGATGTGGAAGATGTTCCGGGGGAAGATCCTCTGTTCTTGGCCTCGGAAAGCTTGCCGGCCTTCCCATACTCGCAATGGAACAATGAGTCTCAGAACGTCAGAGACCAAAATGAAGTTAATGGGGAAGAGGAGACAGGAGTTGAAAAGACACGAAAAACAACAAAGAGTCAAAGGTATCGACGATTGACAGACATTACTAGTGACCACGGATTGTTTTCTACACCAGCCAACAACTTGCGAACGACGCGATCTAGTACAGCGGCGAAGAAGGCGATGGATATGTATGGGAGGACTGGAAAGGAGGATGAGATTGAATCTGGTTCAGAGACGGACTCTAATGATTCTGATGCAAAAGAAGTGTCGCACATACCAAAATCGAGGAGAGCAGGCACTACTACTAGTAGGAGAAAGAAGTAAATAATGATGGGGGATCGGGAATGACACGTGGTCAAAAATTTTTAAGGACTTTGAGTCATCTTGTTAGAACTTGGACTTGAACTTGAACCATAAGTGAATGCTCTTCACCAAGAACACTAGAGACGAGTATGTCTTTAATTCATCTTTTTCTTTTCTTATTTAAACATCATATCCAGCTACCTCAGCGATCTTGTATACACCCTCCCAATCAGTCTTTAAGCTTTTTAACCAACTCAACTCTCGAAAAATGCTCACCCGTCAATTTTTCCGTATTCCTCGCCTCGTACTTACTCGAGGTTTGGCTTCTCATGCTGGTCCTCTCACCGGAGTACCTGCAACTTTACACCTCAAAACTGGTCAGTCTTTCCAAGGCCAATCTTTCGGTGCTCACAAGAGTATCTATGGAGAGACTGTCTTTTCAACTTCGATCACATCCTGTTAGTTCTCTCTCTTTTTTCCCTGTGTATAATTGAGCTTTACCTATTCGAAAGACACCGAGTCCATGACTGATCCCTCTTATCGTGGTCAAATCTTGGTTTTCACCACTCCTCTTATCGGCAACTATGGTGTACCCCACAACACCGCCCCTTATGACAGCCAAGACGTCGGCGTCGTTCTCGAATCACAGAATATCCAATGTTCTGCTGTGATTGTTGGAGACGTTGCACAAAAATTCTCCCATTACACCGCCGTTGAGTCACTTGCATCATGGTGCCAACGCAACAATGTCCCTGCCATCACAGGAGTGGATACTCGTGCCATCACCCGCCTCCTTCGTGATCAAGGGACAACACTTGGCCGTGTCGCCATTGGAGAAGATGCCTCTTCCCCTGCACCTTCAGCTGAAGAGTATTGGGATCCTTCCAAGGAGAACCTTGTTGATCAGGTTTCTACCAAAACACCATACGTTTTGAACCCCACAGGCTCTGTCAAAATTGCAGTCCTCGATTTCGGTGCCAAAGCCAACATCTTACGCTCTTTGGTCCGCCGCGATGCTGCGGTCACGGTCCTACCTTGGAACTACGATTTCAACGCTGTCAGGGATCAGTACGATGGGTTGTTCTTGACTAACGGTCCTGGTGACCCAGCTCATTGCATGGAGGCTGCTCTTAAATTGCGCCGTACTCTCCAGGAATGGACCAAGCCCGTGTTTGGCATTTGCATGGGACACCAGATCATTGGTATGGCAGCAGGGTTGGACGCATATCGTATGACGTTCGGAAATCGTGGGCACAACCAGCCTGTCCTCGCTTTGGCATCATCTGGCTCCATTAAGGCTGGGCGCGTTTACGTCACAAGGCATGGTCTACTCCTCCGATCTTGACATTCTATCGGCTGACCCCTTTATGCTCTCTTAGTCAAAACCATCAGTATGCATTGAAGTTGGAGGACCCTTTCCCTCAGGGATGGGAGCCTTTCTTCATAAACTGCAACGATTCGTCTGTTGAAGGTATAAAGTCCACTACCGAGTCTGGGAAGAAAGTTTGGGGTGTCCAATTCCACCCTGAAAGTGCAGGCGGTCCCTTGGACACAATTGAGGTATGATGCATGAGGTTTATCACTTCATACAGATATTAACAAACTTGAATAGATGTTTACCGATTTCGTGTTGCAATGTAAAGCCCTCAAGTTGCAAAATACGGGAACTGCGTCTGGGCAGTCGCCAGAGTTGTTGACTCAGGCAAAGCCTCAAATTGCGGTGCAGGCTTGAGCATTATTCGAGAGTTATTGGTTACATATGCTTGTTATACCAACATATATCTTTTCTGTATATCGTTTGAAATAAAAAGATCACTTGACACTGTTGAATTGAGACTGTGATCGACTTGTGATCCTTGTCCCCTACCTTGAGCATAGATGAACTTTCTGGACACATACGACATCGCTGGCCAGAATGCACCACCTCGACAACCGGAACAGAGCCTCAATGAAGAAGTGACAGAGGTCATAGGGCAACTTGGCCGATTTTGGGGTGGTTTTAAGAAGCAGGTGAATCAGATCGTGCTCGTGCTGTGCTGTTGGCCGTTCATCACACCATGCTCTAGAGCCAAAGTGTCTTCGAGACAGCGCGAAAGGACCTGACTAATGTTGTCTCCCAAGCTCAGAAAGAAATCACCAAGCTTACAAGTGAGCCTGCAACAGAATCAACACCTTCGACCTCGTCGACACAGACTACGGATCCGGATCCTACGACTCAAGTATCAGAACAGGAGGATGGCATACGTTCCCCTGAAGACACTCCAGTCTCGTCAACTTCTACCACTACCTCTCTATTCTCACGTTTCCAATCAGCCTTACCTCCGAATCTGCTACAGACCGCTCGAGAACAAATTCCAGAGTCTTTAAAGCATGCGACGGACAACATTGATTTCCCCCAACTTCGTAACAGCTTTGTAAATGAATTCCAACGCGTTCAAGAGATCACCCGTACCCAAGCAGGCGAGTACGCTCACAAGAGCGAAGCACTGTTCAGAGAGGCAGTCAAGGAGGCTGGAGATGTCTTACGGGACGCTGTAAAGATCCTGCCCCCAGAAGAGATTGGCGGGGGCCTGGTTTGGGACGGGACGGACATGTGGTCTTTGCCCTTGGAGCCATCCGAGACCGCACCTACAGGCAGGCCCCAGCGGCGTGCGGAAGCCCAGGAGGCAGTGGCAACCCGCGCAGAGTCACTGTTCAAAAGGTTGAGGAACGACCCCGTCATCCTCAAGCGTGATCCTGCCTTGGACAGTGGAGAGCTCTTCACGACCTGGATAGCTGAGGAAGTTACCACGCAAGAGGGCGGCATCTCAGGAAAGTATTGGACTGAAAAGGTCGATGCAATCCTTGGTGACACTGGCATTGGGGAAACCATGAAAACCACTAGGGATACATTAGGTGCGTTTGCATTCAAAAAAACCTTCTTTTTTTTGCCCTGATAGGGTTTTCCTATTCTCTAGTCCCGTCAGAGCTCAGCGAAGGCGATTTTTGGACACGCTACTTTTTCCGTGCCCATCAAATTGAGACCGAGGAACAGAAGCGCAAGGCACTTTTAGAAGGTATGGACATCTACTCTTCGCCCCAAAACATGAATGCTAAATATTCCAATTTTTCAGGTACACTCGAAGAGGAAGATTTTAGTTGGGAAGATGATGACGAAGAAGGCAGCAGTGATCTTCCAAGTTCAGCTTCAACAGGGAACCTTGCTGCTGAGGTTCCTCCTATTGCGAACGAAACCAAGGTGGCAGACAAGGATTTACTGTCGGCGACTTCGTCATCAGTTGCACAGGACAGCAGTGAGGACTATGACGTGGTGTCATCTGGAAATGTAAGCCCCAAAGAAGAGCACAAACCCCTCCAGGTTCAACCAGACGAGTCAAAGGACTCGTCCGATGGTGATAGTGACTGGGAATAGTGATCGTATTCAAGTACATAATTGACTCTATTATGAGGGCCGTCCCATTAAATGTGTGGATATGTCATGGTAAGTATGTATATACGTAGAGTAGGTGCCTGTGTTAAGTGGTGACGATAGTAGGAAATTGATAATACACGTTAATTCCGAAGAGTATTAGAGAGAAAAAAAGGCTCCGTATAGACCAGGGGAATAACAGCAAGTTAGAGAGTGGAGTTCCTGTCATGAACCACCGTTGACTATGTTCCAGGCTCCTGGGATTCCAAGCCGACTACTTCCAGTTCCGCTACGTCCGCTTCCGACCGTCTTGCCACCTTTCCTTGTTCTGTCGACCAAAAATCCGACAAAATTGTCATCTTCATCGTCATGCTCTGATGTTCTTCTTGCATTCTTTCGTACCCATCCGGCGCCCCAATCCTCGGCTTCGCTCCCATCATAATCCTGCTCCTCGACATTATTTTGTCTTATACTTGCAGCACGACTCGCTCGACCCAAACCACGCCCTGGACGTGTTCCCGACATTCCGACAACGGCATTCTCGTCCTTGAGGTGTTTTCGTAGGCTAACGATGGAATTCTGCCGTTTCGGGTTTACGAGGATTCGGGCGAGGTTCAACTCCCCGTCTTCTTCTTCGCTCGAACTTATCCGGCCCTCACCACTGTCCTCGCTCGATTCGGGATCCATACCCCATCCAGCCAGATAGCGACTCTTCGCTTCAGTACCTTTACCTTTACCTTTGATGTTCGAAGACTTTTTGGGCTTAAGCCATTTATCGCCCTCCAGCTGGGTATTTGCAAGACTGGGAAGTTGTCGATCACGCTCTGTTGGGCGACCGCGTCGAGCAGCGCGTGTATTCGTGCCCTGCTGCCGCTCCCAATCGCGCTTCTCTCGTGGATCCTCATTCAGACCACGGACTAGCGAGCTGGCGCGGCTTGCAGGAGCACTCCGACAGACCACAGAGGACTTTCTTACTTCTCCCGTGCTAAGTCTTGACCTTCCACGCTCAATACGCGTAAAGAGCTCTGGAGGAGCAAAGGATGGCTTCCTTGTGTAGTCTGTATTGGTGCGTTTAGAGGACTTGGGATGGGCAGAAGCTTGAGAAAGAGAGCTGCGTGTAGGGCGTAGAGTTTTATTGGTGGGGGTAGGTGATGGATCGTCGTTGTTGGGTCCACCAATGTATGCGCCAATACCACCAACAAGTACTGCACGAGCGACTGACTTGATCCAAGAATCAGGTAGGGGTGGGATGTGATTTTTGGTTGTTTGTGAATCGGACTCGCTGTCGTCGGTGAGCATAGATTTAGTCGGAGGTCGTTTCTTCTTCATGTTAGGAGCCGAAGCAATATGTCGTAGATAAGCGCCAGCACGAGAATGGTGACTCTGTTGAGCGATGTGTTGATAACTTGGACCAGAGATGGGAGAAGGGCTGTTTGGACGGATATTCTGTGTAGACTTTGGCAAGTGATGTGTTGAGGAGAGAATTAGACTCCTTTGTGACAAGGATGATCGTGAAGGAGAAGGTGAAATTGAGACCAAAGAACTCGTAGAACGATTAGGAATAAGACCAGATATAAAACCTACAAAAGCACCAGCGTTGCCAGTGTCATGCTTTGGTTGAACGCGGTCTGCTTCTGGAGTAAAAACTCTAGTTTCTTTATAACCTGCCTCTTTGAGCAAGTCTTCCAAACGTTCATAAGTCTTTGAAGTTCCTCGACGATGTAAGGGTACACGATGACCCAAACCAAGGTCCTGGTAACGATTGGAATTGGTTGTCGACATTACTTGATGATCATCGTGGTCCAAGTTGAAATGGATTGTTTGGTTCATTCAACCTTCCTTCTTCTTTCCCTTTTACTAACCAATGCCGCCCTCGAAATCCTGGCTTTCATATATCTTATATTCACCCACATTACTCGTCAATCTATTTCGCTTCACTTGGTTTCTTCTCATTATCTGTGGTGACTTTGGTCTTTACTATTCTAGCCTTGCTTCTTGCAAATGGCCTGAGCTGTCATCTTCTGGTCAGTTTCTTTCATCAATACATACCTAATTGTTGTTCATTTTCTCATCGTAGAAATCCCTACTCATGTTTTATTAATCTCTGACCCTCAAGTTCAGCACCCACTTGAGCAGGATTCACCGACTTCTCTCACCAGTCGATTTCGTCGCCTTCTATTCGATATAAATCTAAGAAAAAGTTGGCACTTCACTGCTTCCACCATGCGCCCTGATATAGTCATTTTTCTTGGCGACATGTTGGCAAACGGAAAAGACACCAGGGACGAGACTGAGTGAGTTATATATCTATCTTGATCACTCACAAAACCGTAAAACTTCAAGCGCGCTGCAGATACCACAAACACGCCAAAAAGTTTCAATCCATATTCTCATCCGACTCATCCGTTTCGACGTACTACATCCCAGGGAACAGTGACGTAGGGTCCGTCTGTCTTGCTTCTTAAATATATCTCTTGTCCTGATAGCCTGACCAGGATGGGTGTTTCCTCGTCCGCGTTCAAAGACATTCGAAACCGCTACTCACAAGTCTTTGGTCCTTTTAATCAACAGGTCGTCATTCATAATCACACATTTTTATTAATCGATGCTCCAGGGCTCGTCGACGAGGACTATCAACGCGCCGCGTATGGCGTCGGTTATGATAAATGGACTCCGTTACCTGACGGAACAGCTGCCTTCGTCAAAAGCGTAAAACGAGGTATTGAAATTTATTGTCCCCTCCCCTTACACAAATGTTCAAACCTATCATAGACCAAAATCCCCTTATACTACTTAGCCATATACCGTTGGCAAGGCCCGACTCTGCTTCTTGCGGACCCTTGAGAGAAAAGGGAACGATACGCAGGGGAGTTGGCCATGGCTATCAAAACACATTGGGCAAACAAACCACGGCCTTCTTGTTGCAGTCTATTCGACCCTCCACCGTTTTTAGGTGCATGTCTGGATCATTCTTTTGTCAAATCCAATAACTAACTCAGGGTCGTTGGCACTTTAGTGGTGACAATCGCGACTATTGCGAGTACACACATGTCGCGAAGAAGACTCAGAGTTCGGATATCCGCGAAGTCACCGTCAAATCCTTTTCGCTCGCAAAACACATCCACCATCCAGGCTTCCAACTCCTCTCATTGGTTAACCCAACCAACGATGTCACAGACCGATCCTTTCTTGACGCGCCATGTACTCTTCCAGACCAATTTGGCATCTACTCACGCGTCTACTTTCCATTTTTTCTTTTCACCTGGTTCACTGTTTTCATCCTCGCTCTCTGGCGACGCCGGTATCGCAAGGGATTCAGAGTCCAACCCCTGAAATTAACCCCTCATAGTAGCGGGCATAGTACCCCAGATGACCCTCCAGAATCTGCTATCTGGTCTCCATATACCCCCGGATTTGGCAGCAGCCCTCGTGGTACGCTTCCATCTTCTATTCGAACACCAACTACACTTGCACATCCGACCTACCGCGCGTCAAGACCTACCACCCCACTTGGAACACCCCTGCTGCCTCCAACGTATTATTCACACGATGACGATGACGACGATGCGATGTTACCTCCCCAATACGCCGCACGAAAGGAAAACGGAAACCAACCAGAAGATCATGAATGGCCTTCGGGTGGACATCATAAACTTGATTCGGAGACGACGATACCCCACTTCACTCCACCCCCAGGTGCGAAGCACAAACATTCGCATCATGGATGGTCATACTCTTGGTCATTTGTTTTCCGAGGTCGGCGGCGGAGAATGACTGTTTCTCTGCCAGCTTTGAGCATACGCTTGCTGAAAGATCTAGCGGAGTTGTTCAAGGGGGAGCAACGCAGTCCCGCACGTCATCATCATGTACTGAGGACAGCAGTGGGAGATGGACTTCGCATTTTTGCAGTTGTTGGAGTTTTTTGGGTTCTTCTGAGTTGGCACTGGATGTTCTAGATATTAGATAAAGTACATATTATCATACGGGTATTTTGCTTGGGTTCTGCGTCGTAAAATTCTACATACTTAGGTACAGCACACTATAATTGCCTGCGACGATAACAAACGTTGAAAGCCACGCAGTGTTATCGTCACCTTTCTGTAAAACCCTTAATTTTGCTTCTGCTGTTTCGCCTTCTCCGCTTTTTTTGCCTTTTCTGCGGCCTCGACTTCAGGGAGTAGCGTGATTGCAAAACAGGATGCGCCAAGAACTGGGCAGGAATCAGCTTTTTAAAAAAGAAGCAACAAGTAGAAAAGAAACACGCACTGAATCCTGTTACTTTTTCAAGGGGTGAATGGAAGTATAGACAGGTCGTAAATGCGGCAAAAATCCAGGTCAAGATTAACATGATGTTGGCAACCACTGCTGTTGTATGAATCATTCCGCGATTGGCTGTACGTAACGAATATCTGAGCTGGTCTGTAAGGAATAATACTGCCATAGTGATGAGGAAAAGGTGTCCAGAGACGTCATGTCCTCGCCGAAGTCGCGGAATAGCACGCCAATCGCTCGTAGTAAAGCCGGATGAAGCGGCGAAGAGCTCGGGATGGCTTGAGAGCGATAGCGGAGTTCTGGTAAAACAGAATTCTACCGGGACAGTAATTGGATCTCCGGTTGGTAATGCGAGGATGCATTCGCCACCCGAGACTACAACGAGACGTTCCAAGAGGGCAGGTCCGAAAAACCACGCAGTGAAGATGAGCCACATGGCGGTGTGTGCGACCCATTTCCATACACGCTCTCTAGTCTGAATAGACGGAGGACTGGTGATCCACAATAAAAAGAATGTCCCAGTGGTCCATGCCCATGCCTTCTTGATGAAGTAGACGTTGAGGAAATTAGCTTTATTGGCGAAATAATGTGTCTTTGAAAGGGGATGAGGAAGATGAGTGAGAAGTGGGTTGGACGTATCGAGATATGTCTCGTGCAGGACAGAATAGTAAGTCGTCGACGCTACAAGGACTGCCAAAACGATGAAGGTGACCAAGCGAAGATCCGCCATGGTTGTTGTGGTCCAAGTTGTTACAAGTCACGACATTTATTTTATTTTCTACATACACAAACTCTTAACTATTTCTTACAGCCACTCCAAGAAATCCGGCGTGAAATATGTCAAGATCAACGTGGCACCTTTAAGAGCATCTTTAGATAAAACATCATAAGATTATTATTCCATGGACATACCAGCGCGAATCATGCTTTCAACAGTCTCGAATGCCATCGTCTTGAGATCATATACACCCGCAGCAGCACCTGCATGAACCATGGCGAACTCTCCACTCACTTGGTAGCATGCAATGGGATGATCTGCAGCTAGCTGTCCAGCATCCCCAATGATATCAAGGTAAGGAAGTGCTGGTTTAACCATAATGATATCAGCGCCTTCTTCGACATCTCTCAGCTAGATTGGGGATATTTCAATTCAACTACAGTGAAAACAATGTGGATCAGACTCACGATGGCCCTTCTAGCTAAACCACGACCGGTGACAGGCAGTTGGTAACATTTTCGGTTTCCGAACGACGGTGCACTTCCAGCTGCTTCTCTAACCAGAAAGATTTGGTACAAGGGGAGTATAATCGAAAGGCAGAGATCCTCTCACCTAAAAGGTCCATACATTGAACTTGCGAACTTGGCTGAATAGCTCATAAGTGTGCATTTGTTTCCATAACCAGCGTCGATCAAGCCCCTCTTGATTGCTTTAATGCGCCCATCCATCATATCGCTAGGCGCGACGCAATGTGCGCCAGCTTTTGCATAATTGATGGCGACCTCTGCGATGCGAGCGACTGACGGAGTATTGTCGATCGACCCATCGGCGTTGAGGTAGCCACAATGTCCATGATCTGTGTATTCACAGAGACAGACATCGGCGGCAATGTATAGGTCGGGGAAGAGAGTTCGTAGTTGTTTGATTGCGAGAATTACGGGTCCTTCTGGATCATCTGCTGGGGTACCGCGAGCATCCTATGCATTGGTCAAATGTTACGGTTTATAGTTTTAACAAGAATTGAAATGATAGATGCCTTGGTGCATTTGAGAGGCACTCCGAATAAAATGACACTCGTGAGTCCCTTCTTCACCAATGGTCCAAGAAATCCCTCGAGTCTATTAACACCCCACCTGCACTGACCCGGGAGGCTTGAAATCTCTACACGAGCATCTGGTTCGTCGGTGATGAAAATGGGGTACATGAGCATCGACTTGGTGAGCTGTTGCTTCGCCTGCCATGTTCGTGCGAGGGGGTGGTGGTAGCCGCCCTGTAGAATGGAACTTTGACATGATTAGTCTACAAGACCTGAACAAAATGGCCATATCGCTCACGAGATATCCATAAGTATGGGTTGAATGAAAAAAAAGACAAGTGGATAAGTATGAGAACTTGGAAGTAAGTAAAGTAACAACAACTCGGTGTTTTTTGATCGAAAACCGTCCTGATCGCCACACTAATTTACCTCCGGCCCCGGAATCATGATCTGCCTATATCGACCAACTAATTTTCACGTTGAACGTCCCATTTCCCTTGAGAATATGAAATCTATAACTTGGAAATCCTCCGCCCTAAAGAGGTCAATCGACACTTCTACCGTCAAACAAGATGCTTGCATTTTAAAAGCCTAGATGTGGCCATGACGCATGCAGAAGGATTGAACGTAAGTACATTTGTGGGAATCGGGTGTCCCGCGATGATTGTATCTACATGCGGCAGTGACCATACCACACACGATTCATCAGATTATTAAGAAGATGTTGACCGGTTCAGTACCCAATCGCAAGCTCAAGGCAGTAATGGCCCTCCATGAAAGAATCTCTTAGCAACACGATTTAGGTTCCGCTTTCCATTTGATACTTACAGGATTGATTGAAAGCGTGAATGTCCAAGGTTACGCGATCACGTGATTTTGTTGACAAGTGAAAAAGAAATGATCACGCGTGCTAGCAGCGTGTCACTGTCACCACCAACTTTTACTTCCGCTACGACCACCAAATTATGATTGCTGCTTCCCCATCTAATGACCAACAACATACTCTTGCTCATCGTCGTCGCCATTGTACTCCACCACGACGCCCGTCCCCAACGACTCCTGCAGGTCGTCCCGTCTATGACTCTCCCATGCTCACCCCTTCCCCTCTCCGTCAACGTCCTCTATTTCCTAATCCATTCAACTCTTCACTGGCAGATCCTGACGACCTCTTTCTTCAATCTCCTTTCAAGTCTCCTGCGCAGGCGCATTCTTATCCTATCTTAAAACCACAGTCAGACGACGATGACCCCTCCATCTTTCTCTCGTCGTCTGCCTCTTTGTCTCCATTTCTCCCTTCTTCAGCTTCACAGCCTCTTCTAACTCCTGTGAAACAGATTCATGCCTTACCGAGTCGCTCTGCACTCTCAATCAAGCAGCTAAATGCCGTACCTGCACCGCTGGAGTCTGTCACCCGTGTTGGCGTCGGTACCAAGCGAAAGTCTACACCCCATGCCTCCACTCCAATACGTCAGCACAGTCTAACCCCACTTCGTATCTCCCATCCTCCTAATTCTTCAAACGTCCCTATGTTTGATCGTCTCGCCCCACTTCCCGCACCCACCTTTGTCTCAACACCCCAGTCAAAGGCCGAGACCGATGCACATCTGAGACGACAGACCGCAACTCTCACTCGACTCAAATTGTCAGACTTTGTCGACTCTGGTGCTGCTTTGGATGCGACTGAGAATGACTCGGGATGTGAGTTGGAGGCCGATGATGACCATCTATTTGGCGAGTTCAAAGAAAGGTCCACGGCTCAAAGCAAAGGAAAAGAGAAGGAAGAGGTTGCCGAGGCTATCTCTCCCGGAGGCCGTGTAATCAAGCGAAGAGCTAGAAGAAGGCCCCTGTCTGCCGAGTTGCTAGAAAGTGTCCGCTCTCCGTCCTCTCCGAGTAAAGTACGTATTTGGAACTTTATTCGTTGTCTTTTACCAGAATTCATTCTCCCTTCTGTCTGTAGTTAACCACCGCGGCGGCCACCAGTGTCCAGCGACCACGCGGATCAGCCACGGTATCATTCCCCTCAACTGCTCATATTCGAATGCGAACAACATCCAGTTCGTCTTCATCCGATGCAGACTCTCCTGTGCCGAGGCGGCGAGTCACCAATACACGCCCTTCCGCCCCGAAATTCGCCGCAGCGTCACCGATGAGCGCTCGTCCCATCCGACCCATGAATCGACAGGATTCTGCAACACTATTTTTTGGCCCTGCCATCACACATCCCAATTCATCTGTTCCTGTAACCCGTTCAAGGATGAACTCTTCTTTGTCCTCTTCTACATCTGTTATGCACAGTTTGAAGGCGGCGCGTAAGGCTGCGAACAGACATAGTTATGCCGGTCCAAGCGCGAACAATGTTCCCCTCGATGCATGGACGACTATTCAAACAAGAAACCGTTCACCGTCACCTAAATCGTCACCACCAGCCGTTCTTGTTCCATCATATCGTGATCAAGACGATTACGAGCAGGATATATTCTTTGGTGGTGGCCCTTCGGATTCATCCTTTGCCTTCAGCGTCACCGAAGTCACACCTTCGCCTCGTTTGAACAAGGCAAACAGATCGACGCTACAAACGAAATATAAGCCGCGGGACTCTGGCATTTCATTGACTGACGATGACGACAGCATCACAACTTATTTGAATGCCCCTGGAGCCTCGACCAGCGTTGGTTCAATCCAATCAGATATGGAGGACGATCTAGTCACGCCTGGGACTGTACCAGATCATAACTCAGGGTGGCCTAGTGTGTTTGTCAGTGGCACAGACAACTCCAGAGAAAGGCTTGACGTTGATGCATTCATCGTGCGGACGTTGGCAGCAGCTTCTAAGCATCCTGAGGGGAAGAAAAGAGTACCTGGAACACCTGTGAAGAAAGTCAGGACTACTTATCTACCGGGGGGGCAGCGAGCATGGCAAAGCGCTGTTGCTGTCAAAGTCGCTCCCCGTGTCGATTTTGAGCCCAAGAAAGGAACTAGACCTCGCAAGAGTTTGCCTGCGAAACTGTCACTGTACTCGGATACGGAGTCAGATGATGACAATGACAGCCCGGGAAGGAGAGAAAACTATGCCGGACTAGGCATTGGTCGGCCCTCGGCGTCGACACCTCATGATGGAAACCCTCAAAATCTGCGGACGCAGTGGTTGATGCGGCGCAGCAGTAGTGGCGCATTTTCAAGCGGCAGTGATTCTGTATCTTCATCAGGAACACCAACGAGACCGAAAAGTAAAGGTTGGCTGGTTTCTTTGATCGTAAAAGACTTGGTAATCGAACTTATTATCTAGGTTCCAACAAGGCTGGGACCTTCACTTCCCAATTATCACCGCTTTCGAAAGATGCATTCAAGTTACCATATACGCGAACTGCATCGAATTCCTCTAGCAGCTCCGCCGGTACGCTCAATTCTCCAAGCATCCCAACACGTCGCCTCGAGAGTACTATGCGTGACCAAACGGTCAGGAGTTATGAAGCGACTTCAGTACCTGACGAAGCGAGACACGCTAGTCGATTTGAACGCGATTTTATCGTGGATGAAGAGATTGGCAGCGGGGAATTTGGCAAAGTTATCAAAGTCCGTTCCAAAAGCGGTGGTGATAACGAAGTTTATGCGGTCAAGAAGTCTAAGCGAGTGGAAGGTCCCCGACACAGGTGAGTTATTTGGGCATAAACCGTTCATGGCCTGGTTGGCATGGCGTATATGGGGAACTTTGACATTGATAGTTGTTCGATTTTCTTTTTCTTCCAGACTCCGACTACATGAGGAAGTTAAGGTGTTGCGGCGTATGTCACAGGTTGTGGCTGCTAACTCCGCGTCATATGATGGAAATCGCCACCCCAACGTTCTGGCTTATATCGACAGTTGGGAGGAAGACGGCACGCTCTATATTCAAACAGAGCTGTGCGACTCTGGGAATCTTGAGCAGTTCTTGGATACCTTTGGAAGCGTTTACCGGAAGCTTAGTGAAGACAGGGTATGGAAGATTATTGTGGATTTGAGTAACGTAAGCGTTAATTAAGCTTTATTCGGTTCCCGTTATATCTAAATCACTAACCCTGAAAAAAAATCCCAGGGTCTCCGATTCATCCATGATGCGGACGTGCTACACCTCGATTTGAAGCCGTCGAATATCTTTGTCACTGGGGAAGGTCGGCTGAAAATTGGCGACTTTGGGATGGCCACCTTCCTACCGAGGGAACCCGAGTCCGTGACTGGATGGAAAGGGTTTGAACGAGAAGGCGACAAAAGATACCTAGCACCTGAGATTCTACAAAACTATTATAGCAAAGCTGCGGACATCTTTAGGTGAGTCTGTTGGGGAACAAGTTTGTGGATGGTTCTCATGACAATGATTGTATATAGTCTTGGGATGACGATCTTGGAGGCTTCAGCCAACATAGTGGTTCCCGATCAGTTGAGTTCCCTTTTTTTTTTCTGCGGAGATACCAAATTGATGATGTGATCCCTTCTAGGGGCGAAGATTGGCAGAGGCTTCGTCGTGACGATTTTTCACAGGTGATGCTTGATGATAGCCCAGAACTGTTGGGGATAATCAAGCAGATGATGCGCCAAAAGCCCATGGAACGCATGACTATCGAAGATGTCTGTGAACATGAGATTGTTTGCCGAGTGAGGGAGGTGATGAAACGAATGAGGATTGCAGGGAAGGGTGGTTTTTGTGCCACACCTTTTGGGGGGATGGAAAGAGGATTTTTGGATGATATCCTTGGACGAAGTATGGATGTACGATGGTAGTAAGTAGTAGTATAGATGTATATAATTTGTAAAGAAGATCATTTTTGTTCCTGGATACAACGGAGCAGATACTGTCTTTGTGGGATTAACCAAATTACTGGGTGATTCCGTTCTTTTCGCCACTTGACTATACTTTATATCTTTGTCCTTGTCAATATGTTTTCTCGTCCTGTCCCTCCCATTCCTTTTCCAATGGATCCTTCTTCCGTCGACTTTAGGGCTTTCTATCCTTATACTCCAAACGAGGTAAAGCATCGCAAAAGGACAACTACCGCCCAGCTCAGGACCCTGGAGGCCGTCTTCAAGCGTGATACAAAGCCAAATGGTCCTTTGCGTGTTGAGCTCGCTGCTCAGCTTGGTATGACGGCTCGTGGTGTGCAGGTTTTATTCTTTTGCTTTCTTACTTTTCTTTTCTTTTCTCATTCTACTCATAGGTCTGGTTCCAGAATCGGTGTGTACAACAATTTCCTTATCGTTTTCTCCATCGACTGAGAAAAATCAAAGCCGAGCTAAAGAAAAGCTCAAAGCAAGCAAAGCGGCAAAAAATGGCGTCGTCGACGTTGAAGACAAAGTAAAGGGTCCTCTCGAGGATGACGACGACGACAACGACGACAACGACGGCGACGGCGACGACGACTCTTTTCCCGCCATCAAATCTGCACCAGCTGTTCTCGAAACACAGATACAACCACCACCGACGCAACCATCGACAGTCTCCCAACCTAAAATCCACATCGTTACTCAACCTATTCCCTCCGCACAAGAGACCGCTGTGGAATCTCGAGCTCACTATCCAGGAACTTTGTATGCTTATCGTCGCGGCTCATTGCCAGTCAACGCGTTTCCATCAACCGAACATTCTTTGGACAGTCCATCTCTGGACAAGTTCGACCCTCTTGCACGACGCAGGTCCGTCGATGCCAGTCTTCAACGTCTTGCGACTAACCCGTATGCACCCCTTGCACGAGCCAAGAATGGTGCCATTTTTGGCCCACGCGCCGTTGCTTCCATCCGTCGACCTCTTTGCCGGACTCCTTTGAATCCCACACCCCGTATTACCTCTATGCCATATCGTTTGGACATGCGCAGAGCTTCGATGGGGAATTTTCAAGTGTCTCCACAAAGCACTGCTTCGCCATCGCCATCGCCTTTGTCAGCATACCACGGTGTCAGAGCATCTCTCCCCGAGCAAAACCTTTATGCGGTCAGTTCTCGGACCGTTTCACCGCCCATACCCGGACCTCTGCCATCGCCGAATTTCTCCTTCGGCGCAGCGAGTACACCATCAATGGTATCTGCTAGCTCAGGTGACAGCGAGCGCTACTCGCCGGACCCCCTTCATCCCTTCACGTATCGGGAATTTGACCAAGATGAAGACGAGGGAACACCTGCGTCGTATTATTCCTCGTCGCGGTTCGGATCAATCACCTCCATCGCCACTAGTGACTCGAGTTTTGGCAGCGCCTATTATCCTGACCATATAGCATGCTATGATGAAAATATCATCGAGAGTAGGCGGGGCTCGTGGTAAGTCAAACATCCAATGCAGTTTTTGGCCGATTTTCAAACGTTTCTTCCAGTGCATCTGGGCATTTTAACAGCCTCATGTCGGGTCTCGATGTTAACTGTTCGCAAGACGCTGTCAGCCCACATGAACATCCTGTGTATAGCGTTCACGAGGAAGATTCCAGTGCCACTGAGATCCTCGTCGCCGACAAAGATACCCACATCGAAACCACGTATCCATCACCGTCATCGACCATCTCCCCTGGTGGAAGTCCTCATCCTCAAGGAACCCCTTCCATTGCCATTTCTCGCACCAGCGAGTTGGATCATGCTTTGAGCCAGGCCAGCCAGGTCCCCCCTTTGACTATAGAGTCGTCATTTACCCCAGTCGGCCCCATGACGACAGTCGAAATTCGCCCACAGGCCAATTCCGTCTCTCCTAATCAGTACTTCTACTCTCAGGACACCAGTCAACTACAGCCGCTGTCATCAACTCAACCCATAGTAGAAGTCCCCAAATATCATTACACCTACGACACACCTTTCTTAACGGAGGGCTACCCTGTTCTTGAGCTCCAACATCAGTCATTCGAGGCTCCGGTAGAAACGTATGAAACGATGATCCCGTTCGATTCGACTGGTCAGCACGTTGAACAACCCTACCTCTATGCATAAATGCCATCTATGGACGTGTTACGTCCGCATTGACTTGTACCATCATCTGCTTCTTGGAAGTCTCTTCACCGCCTCGCTATCTAACTGTCCTTTGTGAAAACCTTTCTATCTCCCTTCGACCGGCCTCTACTTTCGCCTTCCCTTGTACTGCTCTTCCTCCGCCAAAAAATCAAAAGAACTTGTCCTATTCTTTGACATCTACCTTCGTTCAAAGTTGGTCTGTCACCTTTATCTCATGATAGTTGGCCGTTTTGAAAATTATCTTTCCTGCGCATTCCTGGTCAGAATTGCTTGTAAATTATAGAATGCTAATATTCCCCTCTTTTTATGTTCTTTGCATTTGTGCCATACCTTATATACCTTTCGCTTTTCTGCTGTGCATCTACGTCCCTATTTACACCCTCATTTTGTCGCTACCCAGCCCAACCACTAATCATACCAAGTAAATACTTCTAGTACTTTACATTGTCACATAATACCCTTGTTGCTGATGTACAAATGAAAATGAAAATCCACTTGTCTATCGATCTCATTGTCCTTTATTTACATAAATTCTTACTTATGCCGTTTGAATGTCGACGTAGATGTCAATTACTGGCCGCAATGCTGCCAGAATGCTGCGTAAGAAGATGTTTTGTTCAATGGCAAGGTGATAGCGAGGATCTGGGCCTCTGAGGATCCGAGTTTTCACAGAATCAATCAATTTCAACAGCAGAACTTTATTCAGGATATCTATGCACTTGACATATGTACATTCTTTTCCCACCTTCAAAATTGATTCTAGTAGGGACTAATTTAAACAGAGGACCTTACCCTGCGTAAATTGAGCGGTAAGCTGGTGGGGAACTGCGTAGCAATCTAAGTCTTGTCCTGTCCTTACTACTCAGAGGAGCGTCCCAAATGATTTTACGGCCTGTATGAGCCTTCTCAAAAAAGAACACTGAAAAGCCCTACAAATACAGGTCCTTGTGGTGGAGCCACAGAAAACCAGCCAGATCCAGTTTCGTATCAATCTGCATCTACGGGGTTCCAGCTGATGGCACCATCTTTCCCCCGGTCGAGGGCGTCCAATGTCGACATGTCTTCTTCTGCCAACTGGAAATCAAAAACATTCGCGTTCGACCGAATTCGTTCCGGAGTAGCGCTCTTGGGTAGAGGGACGAATCTATGTAGAGCTGATGATCAAAGACGAAATACGGAGGAATAGCATGTACCCTTTCTGCAAGGACCAACGGATCAGGATTTGCGCTGGGTCACGGCCATACTAGATTGTTTGAAGGTTGGGGATCATCAAACTGTAAGGTTAGTTTGATATAGGGCGATCACCTTTGCCGCAATGGATGCAATTGTAGGGTGATCCATTTTACCACGGATGATAGGGCAGTAAGCCTGTACAACAATGTCATGTTCCCGACAATAGGAAACGATAGGACGTTGTTGGCAAAAGGGATGTAGCTGGGAAGTGGAAATAAGGGTGCTTCTGGATCTCATCAGAATGCGTTGTACATACCTCGATTTGGTTTACAGAAGGCATAGGAAGTCCCGCGCTTCTAATTTCTTCGAGGTGCTTGATACCGCTAAGTATGATAGAAAGGGTGTGATGAAACACATGAGATTAAAGTTATCATTTGACAAGTGAGAGTTGGTTGCCCAAAGACGTACTAGTTGGAAACTCCAACTGTCCTGATCTTCCCAGAGAGTTTGGCTTCTTGAAGCGCAGTGTATGTCGCAAGGCGACGGTCTTTTCCAGAAAAAGGATCGTGAATGAGGAAGAGGTCAATGTAGTCTGCGTGGTGTCAATGGACGCGTGATGAGGTTTATGTTTTCGACATAGTTACCCAATTTGAACTTTGAGAGAGATGTATCCACGCCCTTTTGAGTACTCTCGTAACCGTGTGTTTTCGAAATGCATTTGGTGGCTTCGTTCAAGGAAAATCAGAAGGATTATCATTCAGAGTCAAAGTTTGATCATGTACTTATGAATAAATCTTCTCTAGGAAGCCCGCTTTCACGCACAGCTTCTCCAACAGGAGCTTCATTGCGATAGGCCTGGGCAGTGTCAATGTGTCTGGTGTGATGACTTGATAAGAACACAAAACTAATGAGCACAAGGTAGATTCTGGGCACCTATAGCCAGCCTTGAACGCTTCTAGGACTGATTCTCGAGTGGTATAGTTTTGGTAGACACCAAAGCCAAGCAGAGGCATAAAATGACCTTTAGATATGCCATATAAGCAGCCACAATGCACCTGGAGTAGCAAGAGGTCTACCTGACGAAAGCTTTACAGTCTGGACCGTTTGCATTGATGATGGGTGGAGGTGAAAGGATATTTTTAGTCATACTTCGGGTATCATTGATTCAGTATAGCCGACTCCTTCTTCCTTACTTACCTGCAACATTAATGTCGCTCCTCAACTATGTTGAGCCCACAAACTCGAATTTGGTGCGTTTTTTATGGAAGAGGCATGTTCTTGCTCATTACAGGTTATTAGATATGCTGCATCTGCCAGTACGTGCTCAAGAGCATCGTATTCTGACATTCAGACTTCAATCGTTCAAATAGGGCCCCATTCACAGATCCAGTAACCACTGTTACATGCGCACATACATTTTGCAAAGACTGTATACAACGCGCACTTGAACACGCAGAATACTGTCCTATAGATCGCTCTCCTCTATGTTCGAACAATCTTACACCCGCCAACCCTATAGTGCGATCCGTGAGTTCATCTTTGCTCGTACTTGAGTGTTTGGCTGATTTACTTCGCAGCTTGTGGACGAACTTGTAGTCGAATGTGTGCATCGAGCAGATGGATGCATGCATACATGTCAACGACAGCTATTACCGAGTCATCTTGCCGAGACATGCGAGCAAAGAGAAGTTTCTTGCCCTCTCGGAAAATGCGAAGACAAGATGAAATTCAAGGACTTGCAAGGACATCTGCATAATGACAATGATTTGATTGTCGCTGAGAAGTCTACGGTTCGCATTCCACACATCCTATGCCGGGCTACTCTTGCTAACGAGTTTTGACCCCACAGAGTTCTATTGAGGGAGAAACTGCGGACGAAATCACGAACAATAATCAAAATGAAGCTGGTGTACCGACTGAATCTGGAAATGAAACTCCGGATACTTCGCGTCGTGTCGCAGTACTCACGGCACAAAACACTATTTTGCAGCACCGCGTCCATGCCCTTGAGAATCTTGTATCCACACTTCGTCGAGAAATGAATGCCGTTAGGCATGCCCTTGGACCGTGGATGCAAGATCCTAACGTGAATTCCTCCGGGTACCAAACGACGACACCATCAGTCAGGATACAGGCAACGACATCGTCAACGACGTCGAGGGTTGGGCATGTTTCAGAAGAACAGCAGTATGATGCGTCGTCTCTTCACTCTGCCAACCCCCTTGCCGCCTATTTTCCGACAGAGCATGAGTTCACCACGACGTATAGAACACCGTCGCGCCAGCATCGCACGTCCTCGAGCGTCCACTTACCTTTTCAGGCATATGACCAGTACCCAATTGCACCTACGCATCCGTTGGTTGCACCGTTGAACTTAAGTACGCCTTTGGAGGGTACACTTCATGGGTTGCGTGAGAGTGTGGTTGGTCTTGCGACGGGGATGGACGCATTGGGAAGACGTCAAGAGCTTGCGTTGTCAAATGAAGCGACGAGAGTCGGAGAAGAGATGGGTGGTCTTAGAGTGGGTTTACAGGGTCTCAGGATGCAGGTTTGTTCGTGAGTGCTTCGCGGGAAGGATATAAAACTGACTTGTTTACCTGAGCAGATGCATGCAATCATGATGGATCGTAACGCACAATTGACGGGGCGAGACGGGGTAGAGAATCTAAATTTCATTAATGGGCCATGGATGGCACCGCAACGGGTATTCCATGCACAAGGACCATCTGGTACTAAATTGTGATGTGTAATAGGGAGGGCACAAGGTCATTATCTAGAGGACCAGGCATTGTCCAGCTGGTCAAGCATACCCTGGACTTCTTTAACAGCGTCTTTTCTTTCTTTGCGAGCGTGTTCCCAAGTTGCATCAGCAGTAACACCATCAAGTCGAAGAAGGGACTGTAATAAGAGTTCCCCAAGGCGTGTGTGCTCTTTGTGATCTGTCGGTGCAAGTAGGAAGGCATCGAGACTGGGTTTGAGAGCAGATCGCACAGAATTGAGCTCCGAATGGATATCGGAGAGTACAGCGTGCTCAGAAGGGGAAGCGGCTGCGAAATGTTTTGATGGAGAGTCTGCAGAACCGATTAGAGCAATAACAGAATTGTGACTGAGATCGTATGCAGATACTGACAAGTATAAGGACCAATAAATAAGAAGAAAAAGACAGACAGACTCACTGGGTGAATTGTCATCTTTCATGATAGCGCCTGCATGGATGAGCTTGAATCCATTTACAGGAAGATGAGTATAGTCTGCCAAAGTTTTCCGTATTGCATATAGAGGAGTATCTGGAGCTGGTAGATCAAAAGTTATCCTTTTTTTCAACATATAAGAAAGAAAGTAAAGGTAAAAGTTAAAAGAATTACCTTTCCTTGCCCCACTTGACAGTGATAGTCATGGTAGTACTAAACAAACCCTAACCCTAATTCCCCACCAACTTTTTGCTGTGCCAAAGCTTATGACTTCATTCTCCGTCGTCGACCATGGCGTCGGACTCGGACAACAACAACGCCAGGCGTTCCAACGTTCCTCGTTCATCCGCACCGCGCTCAAATCTCCTTATCAACAACAGCCATGCTTCAACCCCAATTCCTCCTGGTTTACAAGCCAAGATGGCCGCAGTGAGTTCTTTGCGCAGTTTGCACACTCCTCTTCATTCTCATAGTTCCTCAGTTGGCAAACAGATCCGCCGTCAACGTCGATGCTGCAACATCGGCTCTGCAAAATACCTCAATTAACCCTATCTTACAATCTGTAAATCCGTTTCCTCAAACCCGTTCTAGACCATCTGGTCTTGCTGCTCGTCGCACAAAACCTGCCTTTTCTCTCAAAGATATTGATCCTGACATCGTACCCACTCCAAGTGGTGGTGCAGCTGCCGCTGGTCTCGGTGCTGGTCGCCCTTCTCTCGCTAACGATCTTCCAAAACGCCCTAATCCCTCCAACTTTGTCTCACCTTTTTCAAATTTTTCCAAAATAGTGTATGTCCCTTGCATATGACCTGTTCATGTGCTCAAACCTTGCAGGGACCCTTCTGGTGCCCTTAATTTTGCAGGGAAAGCGGTTTTGCATGCCGCCGGCGTCAATTTCTCTTCTGGCGCGTCTTTCAACATCAACATGACCCAGCTTCAACTCGATGAAGAGCTCGGCCGGGGAAATTACGGTACCGTCAAAAAGGTTTTGCACAAACCAACCAACGTCGCCATGGCTATGAAGGTATGGGCCTCCTGTCCCCGCTCACTCTTCCAACTTATCATTCTTTTCAGGAAATCCGCCTAGAACTTGACGACGCGAAGCTCAATGCGATCATAATGGAACTTGATGTTCTTCATCGCGCGGTAGTACCAGAGATCGTCGAGTTCTACGGGGCATTCTTCATAGAATCATGTGTTTACTATTGCATGGAGTATATGGATGCAGGAAGTCTAGACAAACTGCAGGGCGCAGGCGTACCCGAAGACATCCTAAGCCGTATAGGAAATTCAATGGTTCGCGGACTCAAGTTCCTCAAGGACGAACTACAAATCATACATCGCGGTAAAGTGGTCAGTCTCCCTCATCTTTCGCCCCTATTTAACGCGGGTTTAGATGTCAAGCCCACAAATGTCCTTGTCAACACCAAAGGAGAAATCAAACTCTGTGATTTTGGCGTCTCGGGACAACTTGAAAGATCTCTTGCTAAGACTAACATTGGGTGTCAATCTTACATGGCTGTACGATCTCCTCCATCAATACCTTCTAACGCAGCTTACGATCATTGCAGCCCGAGCGTATCAAGGGAGAATCTCAGAATAACCTTGGCACCTACACTGTCTCTTCTGATGTGTGGTCACTTGGCCTTACCATGATTGAAATGGCGATAGGACGATACCCCTTCCCGCCCGAGTCGTATGCCAACGTCTTTGCACAACTAACTGCAATCGTGCACGGTGATCCACCAAATCTGCCTGAGGACCATTTCAGCCCAGAGGCGAGGGACTGGGTCGGGCGATGTGTCGCAAAGAAGCCAGAAGATCGAGCATCGTACCAAGAACTTCTGGAACATCCGTTCCTTCAAGCAGATCTTGGTAAGGAAGTTGATATGGTGGGGTGGGTGAGGAGTGCGCTGGAGCATCGGCAAAAGAAGCTTGCGAAGGAGCGAGATACTGGGACTCAGGCGCAAACGCAAACGCAACAGATTTCACCGACGGTACATTCTGGTTCTGGGACGACATCAGTGTAAATGGCCCCCCTGCAGATTTCATTCCCGCGATACCTTTGTTTCGGAAACCGTACCCACCCCAACCCCCTTCCTGGCTTATCTCAGCCAGGCTGATGCATCATTGCGATTGATGAATATGCTGAACTAGCATGGCTAACTCAAAAGCCGCAATGTGCGATGACTTCTCTTCTACTATTTTTTACGATTCACCCACACGTACAAACGAATTTACGAACGATACCCCGACAAATCTTTCTGCCCTCGTGCATCAATTACTCCCCGCCACTAGACTGCTTGACGTTGCGCCGGTCGGCGCTGGTTCCATTTTACTCATTTAGCGCACCTCTTTTACAACGTCCTACTTCGCATTGAACTGGGTGGTATGACTTCGTTGGCGAGCCTTTGAATCATCTGTAAAAATTCTTTTCGATTTTTCATTTTTCGGATCGCCCTGGAGAATCTCAGAGCGCTTCATTTTCTAGCAACTTTCGTTATATATCCATAGATTGGTTAGTAAAAGTCAGTCCAGTAGAGTAAAAAATTAATCTTGTAAAGACCCGAAACGCCACGTGCAAGAGAAATTGAGCTCTTAAGGGTGTTCGGCAAAGTCCGTTTTTGTCAGGAAAAAGTCTGTTTTGATTCTTTGAAGGTTGATCTTAGTGGTTATCATTTATCAGCCATCTGTACTCGAGTCATCGATTTCGAGTTCAGTTAGATCTTACTTTCACCATTCATTATGTCTTTCCCTCAGCACGACAGTAAGTTTTTCCTTCGTCAGTATTTATTCATTCATTCTGATATCCTGTCGAAGTTAGTGAGCCCTTTGATTTTGCTAAGGAAGAGGAAAAGGTCATTGCCTTCTGGCGCGAAATCGATGCTTTCCAGACAAGCTTGAAACTATCAGAAGGTCGCCCAGAGTTCACCTTCTACGATGGTCCACCGTTCGCAACGGGTCTTCCACATTACGGACATCTCCTTGCCGGTACGATCAAGGTAATCTCGAATCTAGACTTTTTTTTTCTTTTGGGTCGAAAACCTGATAATGTGGCCAGGATATTGTCACTCGACATGCACACTCAAGTGGTTTTCATGTGGTCCGTCGTTTTGGATGGGATACCCATGGGCTTCCCGTTGAGCACGAGATCGACAAACGCCTCGGCATCACAGGCAAGGAAGATGTTCTAAAGATGGGTATCGACAAATATAACGACGAATGCCGCAAAATCGTTATGCGTTACGCTTCTGAGTGGCGTGCAACGGTTGAGCGTATGGGCCGATGGATTGATTTCGACAACGACTACAAGACGCTCAATCTCCCATTCATGGAATCTGTGTGGTGGGCTTTCAGCGAAATCTATAAGAAAGGCATGGTGTATCGTGGCCTTCGTGTTATGCCCTACTCCACGGCGTGTACCACACCACTGTCGAACTTCGAGGCCGGCCAGGCCTATAAAGATGTCAATGATCCAGCCAGTAGGTGCCCTTTCTTCATGACTCATCCTTATAGATCAATTAATTTGTGAATTACAGTCACTGTGGCTTTTCCGCTTGTGGATGATCCAAAGACATCTCTTCTTGCTTGGACTACAACTCCGTGGACTCTTCCTTCGAATCTTTCCCTTTGCGTTCACCCTGATTTCACCTACATAAAGATCCATGATCAAGAGCGTGACCAAAACTATATCCTTCATGAAAATCTCCTGAAGACATTATATAAAGACCCGAAAAAAGCTAAATTTAAGAAGTTGGGTCAATTCCAGGGTATCGATCTGAAGGGCTGGCGATATGTTCCTCTGTTCGAGTACTTCACAGAACAGGTATGTTTTTTTGCGTCTTGGCTGTACATGAACGGATTGATTTGGAGAAGTTCGAGGACAGAGCGTTCAGAGTCGTCGTTGATACCTATGTCACCGATGTCGATGGAACTGGTATCGTTCAACAAGCCCCAGCGTTTGGAGAGGATGATCATCGTATTGCTATCGCTAGTGGTGTGCTGCGCGACGACGAGATGCCTCCCTGCCCCATTGACGACAGAGGTGTCTTTACCAGGGAAGTACCTGACTTTGCTGGACTCCATGTCAAGGTTCGTCAACAAAGCTTCTAGGCACAGTCATATTCCCAATCAATCATCTTTTAGGCCGCGGATAGCGCCATTCAAAAGATGCTGAAAGCGAAAGGTCGCCTTGTCGTCCAATCAACAATCAACCATAGCTACCCTCACTGTTGGAGGTATATTAATCTGGCCATAAATCTCGTTCTCCACATTGATTACAATCGAAAAGATCTGGAACACCTTTAATTTACCGCGCCATCCCTTCCTGGTTCATTCGCGTCCAGCCTATCGTGGACGACCTTGTAAGACACAATGAAGGAACAAGATGGTTCGTACTAAGTCTTCATTCAATCTGGCGTTACGCTCTTCGCTGACCAATACTTCGAATAGGGTTCCGCAAAACGTTGGAGACAATCGATTTGGCAATTGGCTTGCCAATGCTAGAGATTGGAATGTGTCACGAAATCGTTATTGGGGAAACCCCATTCCCATCTGGGCCAGTGACGATTATGAAGAGGTGCGAATCTTTCTCTTACCATAAATCTTTCAATGCGCTCAAGATGTGCAGATCGTGTGCGTGGGATCTGTCGCTGAATTGGAAAGATTATCGGGTGTTACTGGTATTACCGACATCCATCGGGAAAAAATTGACCACATCACCATTCCCTCACAAAAGGGTAAAGGTACGCTCAAACGTGTAGAAGAGGTCTTCGATTGCTGGTTTGAATCTGGAAGGTATGTTGTTCTCTTCTATGTTATCAAGCGTTCTCAACGTTCTTCAGCATGCCTTATGCACAACAGCACTATCCTTTTGAAAACAAGGAATTGTTCGATCGTACACACCCTGCCGACTTTGTTTCGGAAGGTATCGATCAGACTCGAGGCTGGTTCTACACACTGCTTGTGCTGTCTACACACCTCTTCGGCAAAGCTCCCTGGAAAAACCTGATCGTTACTGGCTTGGTTCTTGCAGCGTAAGTCCATGACTGTTGAGCACTTTGTTGAACTTATGTTTGCTAACTTGCGACATCAGTGACGGGAAAAAGATGAGCAAAAGCCTGAAGAATTATCCAGACCCAAATCTCATCCTTGACAAGTACGGTGCCGATGCCACAAGGTACCACCTAACGAGGTCCCATGTAGAATGGTCTACTAATTGACGTTACAGGATGTTCCTTGTCAACTCCCCCATTGTCCGAGGCGACAACTTACGTTTCCGAGAGGAGGGCGTACGCGAAGTTATTTCGCGAGTACTGCTTCCCTGGCTCAACTCCTTCCGCTTTTTCATGGGTCATGTATCACTTCTGAAGAAGATTACTGGTCATGATTTTGTTTACAACCCGCATGCCCCTGTATCGAACAACGTCATGGATAGATGGATCCTTGCGCGGTGCCAATCTCTGATCAAACTTGTGAGGGAAGAGATGGCGGCATATCGACTCTACACTATCATTCCCCGGCTATTGGACCTTGTCGATGAACTTACAAATTGGTATATTCGCTTTAACCGCAAACGCCTGAAGGGAGAAGATGGCAAGGAAGACACCATAGTAGCCCTGAATACACTGTTCGAGACACTGTTCACTCTATGCAGAACAATGGTATGTCCTTTGTCTAATTTGCATACAATTGTGAATAACGCGACCTATCCAGTCATCCTATACACCGTTCTTGACTGAGAATCTCTATCAATCTCTTCGACAATTCATACCCGAAGACTCAGCTGCGGGAGATACACGTTCCGTTCACTTCCTGGGTTTCCCTGAAGTGAAAGAAGAGTATTTCGATGTCGAAATCGAGCGTCAAGTTCAGCATATGCAGGCTGTGATTGATTTGACTCGGTACATCCGCGAAAAAAACAATCTCTCTCTCAAAGTCAGTTAAGCATTATCTCTTCTCGAACCCTATTCGTTATTCTGTGCTTTTATCAGGTCCCTCTCAAAGAGCTTCTCGTCTTCCACCCCGACAATCAATTCCTCGAGGACGTGAAGCAACTGCAACGCTATATTACATCCGAACTAAATGTTCGCGACGTAGTTTTCACCTCAGACGAGGGTTTCTCTGGTGTCAGATATCGTGCTGTGGCCGATTGGGCTGTGCTCGGTCGCAAGCTACGAAAAGATCTAGGCAGGGTAAAGAATGCGCTACCCAGTGTTTCTAGCGACGATGTTCGGAACTATGTCAACACCGGCAAACTTGTCGTTGATGGTATAGAACTGGTTGCAGGCGACCTGACCGTTCAACGATACCTCGAGCTTCCTTCATCTACTGAAGGGCAGTTTGCAACCCATACCGACAACGACGTGGTTGTACGACTTGACATCCAGGTTCACCCGGATCTCCAGGTAGAGTGGTTGGCACGCGAACTTACCAACCGCGTCCAAAAATTGAGGAAGAAGGCTGGACTTCAGGCCACTGACGATGTTCATGTATTTTATCGGTTCGCGGAAGGCGAAGGATCTGAGCTGCTTGCAGCGCTTACGCAACATAGCGATATCATTCGGAGAACAGTTGGAAGTCTTCCCCTAGATGTCAGTCAGCGGAAACCAGACACGAAGTTGATAATCGAAGAGGAGCAAGAAATTGCAGATGTCAAGTTCGATTTATACTTGGTGGCATAGAGCACGAAGATAGTTTGTATTACAGTACAGTGCGACATTGGATTATAATACAGTGGTTAAATAGTAATTACATGAAATCCCATTGCAGTTAATTCGAACTCATTTCTTGGTGGAACCAAAGCCTGCAAAACCCATGAGCTTCGTCACGTCATTATCTTGGTCCATAGCTGTGTCCTTAATGAATTCGAGTCGCGCCTTCTCCTTCTCTGCCTTTTTGGCCGCTTTTTTCTCTTCTCGCAAAGCGACCTCCTTGGCTTTGAGTTCTGCCAATCGTTGATCAAAGTCATACGCCTTAGCAGCGGTGGCTGCCTTGGTCTTTTCACGTAGCAGCGCTATTCGTGCCTGAACCTGGGCGAGAGTAGACCGTTGTAGTTTTGTGGTTTGCCCAATAACACGCAGATCTGTACGACGATTATCAAGGTGATGCACGTATAAGATTGCAATTGAAAACCGTACGCGCTCTGCTATTCAAGTGATCAAGATATCCGACGCTATCCTTGTATGTTCTGTTACAAGCCTCGCAAAAGAACCCAGGCTGACCAGGCCCTCTCCCGCCTGGGTTCTGTACAACCATAGTCTTGTTGAGGTTTTTATCGAGTTCTAGATCACCCTCACGCTGCTTCATGAATTCGGTAGGCTTTGGTAGATCATCTTTTCGAGGGCCCTTTCGAGGTTTTTTACCTATAATTCAGAATGTAATGAGCAGAGAGAAATAAGAGACGGACTCCCTCTTCTTACCTTGCTTCAATCGTTCTTCATTCTCTTGCATTCGATCCTTCTCTTCTTGATCTTTCTTTCTGGCACGTTCGGCATATTCTTCCTTGTCCCATTTCTTTCTAAAATCGGTGTCGGTCGCCTTGCTCGCCATTGTTTCTGATTGGGGAGCTTGCTCCCCTATTTGTTGAGGTAGCTGGCTGAAAATGATGGGGATTAGTCAGCGCTGGTGTTTGA
>JABAJW010008999.1:0-31315 GCA_018855395.1 Arthromyces matolae | reverse complement strand
TCTCGTTCACGTTTAAGCCTCTCTCGTTCCTTTTCGCGCTCCCGTGCTACGGCGTCAACGTAGCCTGCAACTTCAGAGGCAATTTGACGGATATCTTTGGATTTGGAGAGAGTGAGGGCGCGAAAGGCGCTCAGGGAGTCGGATGTAGGGGAGCTTTGGAGGGTTTGAAGTGATTGAGGGTATCTAAGAGATGAAGATGGGTATGGAGTGTCTGGTGTGGAAATAGGTATTGACGTGGCCATGGGATGAGGCTGATTTGAGATTTGAGGCGAGGGCAGAAGAGCAGCAGGTAGAGAGGGTATGTGGTCGAGTGAAGGACGTGCGGGTATTGGAGATGATGGAAATGCCAAACAGAGTGCAGTAGGATAGATCAGGATGACGCCCTTGTCCTCACCCTGTTTGTTTTCGACGTTAACCCATGCTATTATGTAGGATGGCTTAGAGATAGTTGTTGACCAGTTGCCTGCGCCGAGTCCCTGAAGGGACTCTTGAAACTGCTTAGTGAGTGCGGTTGTAGGTCCACTGTAATTTGCCAGGAAGAATGCGGGTGTGCCGTAGGGAAGAAGAGTGATTGGCGTCCCTGGTGGCATTGGGAGGGAGTACGACAATGGGTGAAATACTGTAGGAAGAAGAACGGGATGTATGATCAATTGAGAGCGACAATGATGGATTTGGAGTTGACAATAGATCAATGGTCTACAGATAAATTAGTTGTGGATTATAGTCAAAAGCAGAAAACAAGCTACCTGGATAGAACGCGGTATTCCCAACCTGAGCTCCACTCATTGGTGGCAGAGATTGATCCTAGCAGAAAACCACCTTTCAAGCGCGTGATACGCTGCGAAGGGGACGCAGTTTGTGCGATATCATCGATCAAACGTATTCGGATAGCCTCAAGAAAATGGCTATAAATTTCCCGCAGTGGTTTCCTCGGTAGCAAAGTATGCACAGAAGATACTAGACATGCTGGACATGGTTTCGATAGCAAAGAGCAAGCAGCAGAGCAAGGATATAGATCGTCAAATGAAAAGTGACAGGGTTCATTACCTGTGGTAGTGGGGTTAGGGTTCAGCATGATAGAAGTTAAGAAGTTGGTCATTGAGCACACCTGTGAGGCCGTCAAAGGCGAGCTGGGCAACTTGTGCGGTGGCATCTCGGACGCCATCGACTGTGGTCACCAAGAATACATATAAACAAGAATTATGCCCGACGTGAACGCTGCATAGAAAGCCGTCAAGAAGAGTAGTGTGCCTGAGTAGTTGTCTGCGAGCCCGGTCAATGAGCTGGGTCTGGTTTGAGTCTGCATTTACTGGGCTAAAACAAGCGTAGACGATGGCGACAGGTGCGTTCAGGACGTGCGCGGCAGCGAGGATGAGGTCGGATTGGGAGTGGAGGAGGGGAGGCATGTCGGGAATTACCGAACATCGTTGGATTTGACTTCCATGGCCACACGCCCACCAACCCGTTCGCCTTTGCCGCGCCACGTCAACACTCAGACCACCGTCCTCGACACTCATCACGGTCGTGTCCTTTGCATTGCTGACATCCGTGGTCGACTTTCAGCCCTAAATGACTTTGCTCGCGATAACAATGCAACCGCCATTATCCATACCGGAGACTTTGGCTTTTTTGGTACGTGTTTTTTTGGATCGGGATAACCGTTTCTGACCTTGTACAGAGGCAAACAGTCTTGAATCAAATGGCATAAACGACCGCACTCTTCGCCACCTCACACAATATTCGCCACTTATTCCATCAGCTCAGCGTCAACATCTACTTGATAGCGCTCCAGAAGCTATCAGGAACACGGTAGACATCTCTTTGTTGTCCGAATTCCCCCTTCTACTTTCTGGCCAAATCAAACTTCACGTTCCTGTTTACACTGTTTGGGGTGCATGCGAGGATGTACGCGTCCTTGAAAAATTCCGTCAAGGTGTCTATTCAGTCGAAAATCTCCACGTCCTGGATGAAGCCACTACCCGTTGCATTGACCTTGGAGGCGTCAAACTTCGTTTACTTGGATTGGGTGGTGCCCTTGTCCCACACAAGATGTTTGACAATGGTGATGGAAGTGCCACCATCGCTGGCGGACAAGGTACAATGTGGACCACGGCCCTGCAGATTGGAGAGCTCGTCGACACCGCACAACGTGTCTTTGATCAGACAGAGACACGTTTACTTGTCACACACGCTAGCCCTGGACGCGAGGGTATCATTTCCCAGCTGGCTCTTGTCTGCAAAGCAGACCTTACAATTTCTGCTGGCCTCCACTTCCGCTACGCGACTTCGTATAATGAATTTAGCGTTCAAGGAGATTATGAAGGCTTCAGGCACAAATTGGTACTTGGCAAACAAAGCTTTGATCGTGTATGGGAGTCTGTTAGGCCTCAGGTTGAAGCCGTCATGGACGAAAATCAAAAGGTTCTCATGGACAAGGCCTTGAGCGTTATTGAGAGAATTCCTCCTGTTACATCCCCAGCTGCACCAGAGGAACCATCTTGGAAGAACTGCTGGAACTGGAACCTTTGTGATGCTGCATATGGCTCCCTGGTCTTGGATGTCAAAGACGGTAGGATCAGCGCCGAACTCAAGAGCCAAGGTATGTATTGTCTTTGTCTCATCCAGAGAACTTCGTAGCTGAATTGTTTGTAGGCTTCAACTATGCTTACAGACGCACGGCCACAGTACAGCAGACCCCTAATCAACTTACTGCTACGCTACCCCCGTCCAACCAGAGTCAAATTCCAACGAAAGCTCCCACGCCTGCGCCTGCGCCTGTCCCTGTAGTTTCTGCCCCTGAGGCCGCACGAAGCACGCCTCCCCCAGCAGCGGCAGCGGCAGCAGCCTCTACGGATACCAGCCCTGCGGCTTCGAAAGTGAATGGGTCAAACGAGAAAGCAGAACGTGAAAAGGCAAAGAAGAAGGAGAAGAAGGAGAAGAAGGAGAAGGAGAGAGCAGAGAAGGAGAAGGAGAAGAAGGACGACGAGAAGAAGGAACCTTCTGCTGTTGCCACGCCACAGAGTACTTCGGCGCCCACGTTGCCTGAGAGCGCATCTGCCGCGACCATTTCATCTGATGCAGGACCTAAGAGTCCAGTAACAGAGACCGGAAGCTCCGGAGTGCGTACACCCAGATCTGCTAAAGCGCCGAGACACCCATGGACGATTTTCATGCGTTTCACGCCTGGGTACGCAGGAGCGTCGGATGCGGAGGTGAAGGAGTTCTTTGGAGAGGCTGGAGCAAAGGTTATGAAGGTTCATTGGCCAACTCCCCATACGCATTATCAGAATAGACCGAGAATCGCTTATGTAGATTTCGAAGATGAGGAGTCGATGAAGGCAGGGTTGGAGAAACATGCTGAGGTGGGTTGTATTTACTTTTTTTTTTCTTTTATCCCTGCAATGAAGCTGACTGCTATGTTATAGAAACTTAACGATGTGGTACCTCATATGACGCAGGCGACAGATAAGGAGACGAGAGAGAGCGCGGCGCCGAGGGGTAACTTCAGAGGAAGAGGGAGAGGTGGCGCTGCGTATGCTGCTCGGGGATTCGCAGCGGCGGGTTTGACGAGAGGTGGGTTCAAAGGCGGTAATGGTGCAGGCTCGGGTGATGCTCCGGCATCTGGCACTGTGGCTGAGAATTAATTGATTCCCTCTTACCGTTCCTCAGCAAAATCACCCCCCCTGCGGTCATGCCCAACCTATCCTTGTCTCGTGTCACCAAAAAATTTTACTCATCTGGATACCACCATTCTTAATGGCGCTCTTCTGCTTGCTTACCCTACTCATCTTTTACTTACTTTCGTGGGTATATCGACACAGCTAGCTGCGTTGTAAGCTGCTTACATGCATGGCATTAAAATTCCCCTTCGTACTCAGCTACATACCATATGGTATTATTAGTTAGGTTTTTCGTGGATAGTTGGTATAGCCTGATTTTTTTTTCGTTGCATGCATAATGAAGGAGACACCACAACACAACACTTATGTTGAGTTTCCACTCTCGTCGGCGCCGCTGCGCACGTTGGCAACACTGATGGTTTGAGTAAAAATCATGATCACTGTGGTTGTTGATTAGCGCATCCTTGGCTATGTCTACCTTGATCTTTACTACCGTTTCATCTGCCTTCATGGGGCAAAAAGGATTCTATAACTTGAAGTAACTTATTTCTCTGGACCGTCTCCACCTGCTGGCCAGAACCCTAATCAAACGTCGTGCATAACAACTGCTGGCCAGTTATAACCACATCTGTTTCTTTGATTGTACTGTATCATGAAGGCCAACCTTCCATTGGGCATCCTTTGCGCTCAAATTCTCCTTACCTTGATCGTGGGCGGCACTCCCATACAGACAGTCAGCTTAAATCCACAAACAAGTCATGAGTCTCAAGATGATAGCAGCGGTGAGTTCCAAAGAGTCCTTACAGATTGCGATATGAATTTATCGTACTACAGTGGATCCCTCTTTAATCCAGCAAAATCATAATGGGGATAGGGCTGGGACTCCACACTCCGAGCTTGTTGCGCCTCCTCCATTGGCATCGCATCCCCGCGGCCGTGAACCTACCAGACCCCGTTCCGGGTCCTATACGAGGCTACGACCTACTAGTGTGGTCTGGACCAACCATCATTTGAACGCCGACGAGAAGACGGAACTCGAGAAAGTTCGTGCAGACCTCCCCGACATACTAAAGAACATTAATATTCGTAACCCGAATCCCACGCCAGCGGAAGCGTCAAGTCTGTTGCCGAACCGATTGAAGGCTATGAAATTATCACAGAGACGCGTCGAACTTGAGACGGAGGGTTTGACTTGGGAGGAGTATTTGGAATATCGTCCAAGACTTGTCCCTTGGGTTCGCCTCCTCGAAGAGCAAGTGTTGAAGCCCGCAGGCAATCAAGAGCTGATCAGGGCAGCGGAAGGTCATCTTATATCGGTCATGGACCTTGACGAGAGGTTCACAAAGGATCATAAAGATGATCCGCATCTGGGAAATATCTTCAGTGTTCAAAGGGTAGTACCCAAGCCAATCATAGGGCGTCCGAAGTGGATTCGATTGGATATAGCGAGTCTTTCATAGAGTAGGGTCTAACTCCCCATTCAATCTATGTCATTATCATCTCAATCTTACGTTCCAGTACATGTCTTCCGTCTACACATACTAGTAGCTTTCCCTCATAAACCATATAGTAATAAATAAAAATCTTTTACACAGATAGTTGTGCGATACTTTCCAGCACAAGGTCAGCGCCAGCCTTCAGATGGTCGTCTGCAGAATCAGCACCAGTCAACACTCCCACAACCAAGCCGCAACCAGCAAAGCGACCCTCCTCAATATCACGGACTGAGTCTCCCACCTTGGCTATGTGGCGCATGTCAATAATTTTGTGGAGGCGTGCGAGATGCTGAATCATGTAAGGATATGGCCGACCCATCCCAACGTCTTCGGCAACCACAAAACCATCGATATTTCTCTCAAGGTCAAGGACCTTCAGCAACCTGTCTGCGATTGAATGAGGGTAGCCTAGCTGATTATCAGTTCTTGCTCAATGTAGCTGAAAAGAACGCAAACAAACCTGTGTTAAGGCATACTTTGATATTGGCATCCCGCAACTCTTTGAACAGCTCCAACACACCAGGTATTAAAGATACCGCGCCTTGGTTTTCAGGACTGAAATACCTAGTTTGGAGGGTGTTCAGGAAGTCTGCGTAGATATCTTGTACCTCTTCTTCAGAAAAACCAGCACGATAGCCGAAGTGACGCAGTACTTCGATCTTGTTACTTCCGTGCCATTCGTTGAATTCCTCCTCGGTATACAAGATGCGACCGCCAGGAGCCCGCTGCATAACCTGCTTCAGGACATTGTAAACGAGGCCACCCTCGTCGATGATCGTGCCAGCACAATCGAAGACGGCAAGTTTGATACCAAGAGCACGTAGGGAAGGAGATTTGGTGGCTACAGCCGTCAGCGGAGCATTGGTGGCGTTAAGAGTCGTTGATTGTGATTGTGCGACTGATTCCGCCAATCTTGTGTGATCTGCAGAGAAGCCCAAGGTTTGACTGGTATGGTCAACGAGATTGAAAGAATTGGTCAGTAATGGAGTGGTATTACCACATCCTGACGCGAGCTGCAATGCAGTTAGCATGTCCTTCTTTAGGAGTCCTAGTTGGAAGCCGTAGTCATAGGTTCCTGGAAGGACATACTTGTGAAGTCTGTCTTGAGTTGCCCAACTGTCAACGGAGACGTTAAGCATATAGGGACAATGAAAAATTAGAACCACTGTAACCTTCGGCCAGATGATTCATTGATAGCATCCAAAGCAGTCGTTGGAACGACCCCAAATTTTGTCAAGATACTCAAACCTTCGGACGCAACGAGGATGTTTGTGCCCATGATGATATTATTTACGGCCTTTACTGCATGGCCAGCACCCGTATTGCCGCAGTGGATGATGTGTTTGGCGCAGGTTTTTAGAAGAGATTCAGCTTGTCGAATGGCATGTTGTGGACACCCTACCATGGCGGTGAGGTTGCCATCCGCAGCTCCTCGAGGACCTCGTAGTCAGAATAAATTAGATTTAAACGCGATACGGTAAGGAGCTCATATTACCTCCTGAAACGCCGACATCGACAAAAATTGCTTCCTTTTCGCGTAGCCGTTCAGCAATCTTTCGATCCTTGAAGGGATCACCAGATGTTAGATCAATCCAGATTAACCCAGGTGGAACGCGCGAGAGTAGTGCATCGACGACTTGATCTACATCAGTCGATGTAGGCAGGCAGGTGTACACGACGCTTGGAAGAGGCTGAGAGTTTCTCGAGGTATCAAAAGCCTCACTGGCTGGGATCTCTTTTAGGAGGATCTCGATGGCTACTGAGTTCACGTCGTGTAAGAAGGTCATGTGGCCTTCTGGTGCAATTTGTCGCCGAGCTATCTCCCCTCCCATCGCTCCTAGTCCAATAAAAAGAACGTCTGACATGGCGATCGCTGGATAAACCTGTGCGTGGTATTCTGATTCATGATTTGGTGTTAGTATGTTCTCTTCGGACCGGCGGGATTTCCGGGACGTTTTTGGCTGTCAAAACACAGAATTTGCTAGAGAGAAGTTCAATCTGACCGGGTCTGTTTTGAATAATTGGATGGTGGTAGAAAGCTTAAGCATGTACGTGTGTAGTTGGATGCAAGAAGGGGTGCGATTAGATCAAGATCAGGATTAGATTAGATTCAAAACCATTCAGGCGCCACACTTCCACATGAGGAGAGCGCGACACGTCAGGCAAGCCCCGCTACTCTGTTTATCTAGCAGGATTCATCAAGTCGAATAAAATAAACAGAATTGAATTACGGACGTTGGACTTTCAGTGTACGCTTGATCAGAAAACATTAATCACAAATATATTCCGTAACGGCTGCCTTGAGAACACTCTCATTCTCTAGATGTTTTCTTTTTCAGTCTATTTTAAATGAACATCAACTCTGGTTCTATATAATAAGGATGATAACAACATATATCGACACTCAAAGCGGCGGCGGCACGTCAATAGGATGATTCGGCTTGGATGAGAGCAACGGCCTTCTCGGAGCGGGGTTTAATAGAGCATTTGTA
Source organism: Arthromyces matolae (assembly GCA_018855395.1). Lineage (NCBI taxonomy): Eukaryota > Fungi > Basidiomycota > Agaricomycetes > Agaricales > Lyophyllaceae > Arthromyces > Arthromyces matolae. The sequence continues at coordinate 23,707 of JABAJW010008999.1, read as the reverse complement.
AGGTTTAGGATGGCTATGGGATGTGTGAACTTTATGTTCGAAGAGGTTAGGACTACATACCACAGTGTACCCGTCGTAATTTCGTAAACAGGCTCAATGACCATACCATTCTCGACATATTTAGTGATGTCAAAAACAGACAATGCCATCGCGCTGGAAAGAAACACTGAAGCGTCTGCAAGATGCGCTCCTATCAAGTCAAGTGGCAGGAATCGTCAGAAAGTTGAATTTGTTTTGAAGATGTAGAACTAGGTTACCTGGACAAACGCTGGACAAGAGGATCAGGATGTGGAGAAATGCAAGACCACAAATCAACCTACCGTCGACCATAGCCAAAGCAGACGTTTTTAGGATCCGTCTCTGCTGGCTTTCCTTCGCTCGCAATAAAACGTTCCGGATTAAACTCTTCTGGGTTGAGATAGACGGCTGGGTCATGCAAAAGGCCTCTGATGGAAAGTTGGTTGAGAATAGGAGCAGCCTTTTTCTAAAACCGATCTCACTGACCGAAGATTGACAAATATGATGCTGCCCTTTGGAATGAAGTAACCATCGTGCTCGTCGTCCTCTGTCGAACGATGCGGTACTCCTGGAAAGCATTGGACGATCTCAGTGAATAAACATCACAGACATAGTTTTTCTCACCAATGGGCGCAACAACGTTCCAACGGAGAACCTCCTTGACAACAGCATCCACGTACGGCAAGGACGAACGATCCTCGAGAGTAGGCAGCCGGTCTTCACCAACTACCGAGTCAATCTCTGCCTGAGCCTTCCTGGCAACCTCGGGATTCAGAGCAGCTATGCAGCAAATCATGAAGCCACACGAAACATAGCTTACCATTTGGCTTTTGACCGAGTTATAAGGTTGTTCAACCATCTTGATCAGATTCTCGGCCCATTCTTTCGCTGTCTTTTTGAAACCAGCTCCCGGAAACCATGTCGGGAGGCGGCGTACTTATAAATAACTTTATGTCCAAAAGGCATTCAGTGTGGTACAACGAGCGACTTACAAGACGGGAAAGCATTCACTGGGTACGCCCCTGGCCTCGAGGCGAGGGCAAACTGGTTCATGACCGCATCGACAAGCTTTACGAGAGGATCATTGTGTTCCTCGACATTGTAGCCATAAGAAAGTCGCAGCATAATAGAGCCTACAGTGCTGATCGTGCCATATGGGTCATAAGTCGCTGATAATGACTGACAAGCAAATGAATACATACTGGTGAACGTGCGAACCGAGGTTATCAGGATCCACAAGGACTCGGCGAAGAAGTTTGTGCATCTCCTGCGCTTCAACAGGTCCATAGTACTTGGCGCTAGCGGGGCTACCAATCATACCATGCAGCAAACGTCGTGAACGACGAAAGCGGTCTCCAAAGGGCAGAAGTGGAACCATGAACTTCCATCCGACAAGGTTCCCTACCATTTGCTGCACAGGACGATCAGAATATATAAGGCTCTTCTTATGAAGCATCTCATTGGCGACTCGGTGTGAGTTGAGAACAATTATGGTCTTGTTGAGAAAGCTTATGGAGGATATCTCCCCTACAATAATAGAGGTCGTCAGTGTCAGATCGCAGTGCAAAGTTTTCACAGCTATCTCACCGTACGCCTGTCCCCACAAGCTGTATGTTGACCAATTCTGCAACGATATTAAATCGAAGATATTTCCAATCAAAGGGTATCCTTTTGGACCAGGAGGAAGCGGACCGCGTTCTCGCGAGCGGCGGACAAGCTTACTTAGAATCAGCAAACTGAAAAGGACACAGGAAGCTTTAAAGAGCCCAGGAAGCATTACTGAAGCAATCGGAATGGGATACACAGTTTGTGAATAGAAAAGGAGTGAAGGGGTAGCCTGCTTAAGTAGATGCTCGAAAGAGTCGCCACAAGATTAAGCTCATGCTTAAAGTTCTGAGTCGCGTTCATCGCGGAACAAAAAAGGAGGTGGCCCTCAATCCTGCTTTCGTGAACGGCGCCGTAGCAAGGAAAGGAATTTGAGAAATGAACCATGAACAGTAAACAAAGAACCTATTTCTTGTCTTCTTTATCCTGCTCTTCCTGAGGACGCATACTCATTTCAATTGCCCTGGCAATGGCTGCCTCCTCGTCCTCGTCTTCATCAAATTCATCTTCGTCCTCCATTTCAACGTCATGCTCTTCTTGCGACATGGCCAAGGCTTGTTGAAGCAGTCGTTCCTCTTCGTCATCGGTTGGCTCTGCGGGAACTGATGTAGTAGCAGCAGGCGGTGCCGGCGTTGGCGTTGCTTCAGGCTGATTGGAAGCGGAAGTGGCAGCCTCTGCTGCTTCACGGGCCTGGGCTTCCTGCATCGACATTTGCAATGCCTAGGTTCCGGGCATGAGTGTTGTTGGAATATTTCAGTCAGGTCTTTCACTTACCAAAGCTAATTCTGGGTCGAGACTTGGGTCCACACCAAATTCGAATTGATTGGCTGCCCCCGAACCAGAGGCTGCTCCAACATCGCCGCCAGTGCCTCCAAATTCGGCGGGGATGCTGGCGCTGCGGTCGGCAGAAAGTATGGGAGAGGAAATGAGAGCATCGGAAAGTAACCGTGTGCCTGGTGGTATAGATACGAGATGGCTGTCATCTGTGTTAGTAGCAAATTTGCAAGGAGTATGATGAACGTACGAGTTGTCGCTGCTACTTGCACTGTCTACAAATGATCTTAGGACGCCCTTATCCTCCTCTGACGTCTCCTCAATACCATCACCATAAGACACAATGTCCACAGCTACGTTGTTCTTCTTCAATTTTTTTGCCAGTTTAACCATTGCTTTGTCGTCTGCTGCCTGGCCCTCTAGAGGTGAAGCAACAAAAACGATTATCCTTTGCCGGAGATTCTTATTCTCTCGGTGTTTGAGAGCAAGCTGGGCGACTGCTATCGCAGTCGGGATATCTATCGTACCGCCGATCTTAGATGACGATGTGTGCAAAGCTTGTAATATTTGACCAAGGTCTTTGGAATGTGTAACGAGAACTTCAGGACTAATTGTACAGGGGTTTTTAGTATGGTATGAACAGGATAAGCCGCAGGTGCTTACCCTTTGCCAGCCATGGTCATTATTCCAACTGTGTTTTCAGGGTTGGCATCAATTTTGGTTTGGAAGACGGTTGTAACGGCGTCCTTCTGCGCTTCCCAGCGTGAAGGAGCATAGTCGCCATTGCGCATGTACTCGGAGTTGTCAATGAGCATCATCGTTGCCTCTAACGGCATCTTGGACGAATTGTATGTGGGCGGAGTAAGTAGAGTGGTTGTTGCTTGTTCTGCTGACGCGTCGAACGCGATAGTCTTTTGTTTGGTATTGATTTTGCAACTTCCGTTTATGGAACGGAGATAAGATTATCGTACATGTACAACACCAGATAGATCTGATTCAACTTTCGTTAACCACCTCTTCATCTGTTTCCATCTTCACCCAACACCCTCCCTGTATTAAGTTATAGATTTGAGCATGTAGAATGTGGAAATATTGTTTTTTTACTCACGACGATAGACATAGTAAGATACGTCTTAATTCGAATGGTATCCGTGCCTTTAGTACCTGAAGCGGTCGCCCAATGTGAAGGAGGTAGGGACTCCGCTGGCTGCGCCTCTGGCGCCAATGAGATCTTGGAGAAAGTTTGCAACAATCTAATCAGGAAAAAGGAAGTTTCATGATACGCGAACTGTTCAATAAGTAAATTGGAATTGATCAAACTGCGCCGCAGGACAAACAGTGGCGAACCTGTTGTCCGAGACAGATGCGTGGTCCGGCGTTGAATGGGAGGAAGATGAACGGGTTTGGAGTCAAGTATTTGGCGAGTCTCTCGTCAAGGAACCTGTCTGGATCAAATTCATTGGCTGCGCCGTAGGGATTAAATGAGCAAGTGGCGTCAGTGTAGGATGGTTTGAACACACCATCTGGGCCCCAAAGATCAGTACGACGGTGCATAAGGAAGACGCTATATGGAGTTCTGATTCTGACTGTTAGATTGGAGACAGCTTTCGAAATTTAGCACCCACTTCGTATTGGCAGGTATATAGAAAGGTTTTCCGCCGATTTTTGATGGCCATAAGGTAGCTTTGTTGGATGTCCTGTGGTATGTACCCGCGGTTAACGGAATTGATGTGGATTAGTGTTTATGTCATTGCTTACCGAACGTTGAATGGTCTAGATATTTCGTTAGAACAATCAGAACAATTCTAGGTTTAGACGCTTACACTGCAGGATAGAGGCGCAGAGTTTCTAGATGGCATTGGATCAGAGTGTCCTTGAGAAAGGCCGAAATTTAATTAATGCCTACCATTGATAACGGCACGAAGGTACTTCATGTCCTTCATGTCATCATATGTTGGCCTGTTCGAGTTGCCGAGCTTGGACAAGATTTCGTTCCGGAGACGATTGAGAACGTCCGGATGTTTCGCAAGGCTGTAAATTGCATAAGAGATAGTGTTCGTAGTCTAGTTGAGGTCGGAAATGCTCAATGAGCTCATATATATCTCATAGGAAAACACCTACTGTGTCCCTTCCTGCGAGCAAAATATTGAGGGTTTCGTCGCGAAGAACAATGGGATCTGGATAATGATGAGTACTAAGAGTGTGTTCAGGCTGGTATGCCAGTCCTTACCATCGGTATATTTAATTAGATGATCAAGCAAGCACTCCCCATCCTGAACCTCGCGATCCGCATTGGCGGTTAGCTTCTCGCCATTTCCTGTTGCCTTATTCCTCGCAACAGCCGTAGACAAAATGGGATTGATAAAGTCGAAGATGGGACCCATCTTCTTCTCCACTTTGTCCTGCCAGAACTCCGTCAATGGCCAGGCGGCGCCAAACCGGGATCGAAGCGCCAGGATCCTCTGGGCCTGGTCAAATGACTTTGAGAAGATGTTCGCGGGGTGAGTATCTACGGATGCCGAGCGGGATAGAGATGAGTAATGTGGGTAGGGTAGTCCAGCCTCTAGAGATCGAACATCCTTTCCGAAAAGGAAATCAGTGGCAGAGTCCATGGTAAATCGAGAGGCAAGGTCCTGACGGTGAAAGTTAAGGTCTTGAACGGAGAACAAGTACATACGCTATACCTGTATATCGACCGGGAAACCTTCCCCGAGACGTACTTTGAGCTGTTGAATGGCGTCCTGGGCGTGGCGTTCGAAGATATCAAAGTGGGTGATTCGGTCTTTACTGAAAAATGGCCGGGTCATGGCTCGATGGAACCTAGTAAGGGTGTAACACGCGGATGTCAGGAGAAGTTTAACGAGATCGGAGTTGACGACGGAGGACTTACTTCCACATTTCACCTGCACCGGAGGGATAAATCCGTGATGTCATAGGGGGAGAGGTGAAGTAAGTGTGTATGTACGTACCGTCGGAATTGAATACACCGGTGCCTAGAAATGAGTGTAACTGACGGTAGAAACTCGGTCCTGAACGTCGGGGTATCTATCAGGAAGGGAGATTTTAATGAACAGTTGGACTGACCTTTTTCAAAAGCGTCAAATTGTGTGGCGAGGATAGCTTTCATGTATTCTGGTTCGATGGTGAAGATCTATTGAAAAACTATGGAGGGGGTTTCAATCGCGGTGGCGAAAGTAGCTTACCCTATCTTCAAAAAGTATTTTGATGTTGAATGTGTTGCCATATTTTCCGTCCATCTCGGTGAGAAAATCACCTGGTCGGACGTTTCAGAGGTTGATGCAAAGGTTGGTTTACTCTTGACTGACCTGGATAGCCATCCTTGAAATTTCCAAGGCTTTGTAGCAACAAACCAAATCCAGCTGGGTACTTGTCGTGCACGCGAGGGGGAAGAACAGCGCCCAGAGCGTGTGCCTTTCTGTGGTTAATAAAATCGTTATAGTAGACTTTAAGCAAAAGACCAAGGGGAATGGAGGCGATCGTAGAGACAGCCACTGCCCATAGGGGGAGGTGAATTTGCAGATGATTTGTCAGAAGACGATCAAGACCATAGACAGAAAACAGAGGAACGAGAAGAGAAGGAAGACAATTTGCTAGATATACAGGACCTGGTGGGAGAGGCATTTGACTGAGAAGCATTCTGACACCCATGGGTCTCATCTTATATTGTTTCTGTCAAGAGAGAATCACGAGAAAGAAAAGGCCGGTGCCCGTCCTTCAAGTATAATCATAAGCTGATATTACAGAAAAGAAAGAGACATGCTTAATATGGTTGAAAGCTTCTTGACATAAGGTGCCTGAGTTAACGACCGAGATGGCCGGTGTTATGGAGACCTGACATCACGTGCCGCAGCCTAGCCTGCCCTAATGCAATCGGATAACCGCGAGAGTGAGACTGATTTGGAATCTGCTACGTGACACACACCCTTGACCCAACGACGAGAACGCCAAGGTCAGTGTCCGCAGTTTCGCAGTTCATCGCTGCGCACGATGTCTATATAACCTTGCTCATCGTCACTTAGGTCGTTGCCAATTACACTCCTCTTTCTATCTTCTTACCTTACTTCTCTAACGATCATCTCAAATGGAGGACGAAGTCGCAGCTCTCGTATGTCATCATAACAATATTTTGCCAGCGTCGCTCTCAAGTACCTTCAAATCAGGTTATTGACAATGGTTCCGGCATGTGCAAGGCTGGCTGTACGTTATCTACTCATATCAGCGCGTTCATCTACTCATATCTTGCTTAATACAGTTGCTGGTAAATACACAAGATCGCGTTATGATTATCATCAGATACTGACCAAATTTTAGGTGATGATGCCCCTCGTGCCGTTTTCCCGTATGCCTTGAATTTCTTGCCATGTAAACGCGTCTTGATCCAACCTTTCTAGTTCTATCGTCGGTCGTCCGCGTCACCAGGGTGTCATGGTCGGCATGGGTCAGAAGGACTCCTATGTTGGGTGAGTTGCGTTCTATCACACCTAGTTTAATCCACCAACATATTCCCAAGTGATGAGGCCCAGTCGAAGCGTGGTATCTTGACCCTCAAGTACCCCATCGAGCACGGTATCGTCACCAACTGGGATGATATGGAGAAGATCTGGCATCATACCTTCTACAATGAGCTTCGTGTTGCCCCTGAGGAACACCCTGTTCTGTTGACCGAGGCCCCTCTTAACCCTAAAGCTAACCGTGAAAAGATGACCCAAATCATGTTTGAAACTTTCAACGCCCCCGCCTTCTACGTCGCTATCCAGGCCGTCCTTTCCCTTTACGCCTCTGGTCGTACAACCGGTATCGTTTTGGACTCTGGTGATGGTGTTACCCACACTGTGCCCATCTACGAAGGTTTCGCTCTTCCCCATGCTATCCTTCGTCTCGATCTCGCAGGCCGTGATTTGACCGACTTTTTGATCAAGAACTTGATGGAGCGCGGCTACCCCTTCACCACCACTGCTGAGCGTGAAATCGTCCGTGACATCAAGGAGAAGCTTTGCTACGTTGCTCTTGATTTCGAGCAGGAGCTCCAGACTGCCGCTCAATCTTCTGCCCTCGAGAAGAGCTATGAGCTTCCTGATGGCCAGGTCATCACCATTGGCAATGAGCGGTACGTTATCTTTTCGCCTATGTTGAACACCATGCCAATTATCATTTGGCAGATTCCGTGCCCCTGAGGCGCTCTTCCAACCTGCCTTCCTTGGTCTTGAAGCTGCTGGTATCCATGAGACAACGTAAGTATAGCATTCTGTGAGGCATGCATGACATAGTTCTAACTTTTGTGACAGTTACAACTCCATCTTCAAATGTGACCTCGATATTCGTCGCGATCTCTACGGCAACGTCGTTCTCTCTGGTGGAACCACCATGTTCCCTGGTATCGCTGACCGTATGCAAAAAGAATTGACGTCACTGTCACCTGCCAGCATGAAGGTTCGATTGGGAGACAGCGTTCTTTTGTCTCTGATACTCATACATTCTGTTCTTTCTTAGGTCAAAATTGTCGCACCACCAGAACGGAAATACTCTGTCTGGATCGGTGGATCTATCCTTGCTTCGCTCAGCACCTTCCAAAATCTCTGGTGCTCCAAACAGGAGTACGACGAGTCTGGCCCTGGCATTGTCCATCGCAGTACGTATTCTTCTTCAAGCGCAAGATTGGTGCTGATTCGTACACGTCACAGAGTGCTTCTAAGCGTGTGGAGAGATTGCTGGGACGGTGTGGGGTGTCTACTTTACGATTATTATCTGTTTTCACATGAAGGGATATCTACTGCATTCCTGTCCGCGCACCTACATATAGTCAATGAATGTTACGAATTTAAATTTCCACTGCGGGGAATCAAAAGGAGAAGGGCGACCATCGAATTATTAGCACGTGGTTAAAAAATCTTTAAAACAAATTTTCCTCTTTATATAGGCGTTGAGTGGGCCGTGAAAGTTACGCTGGTTCCACTTTCCCCCAACTCTATATTCTCAAAAGATTAGTGGTTATGGACAGTACGATTGTGCCTGCTCGTCGTCGTCGCCATTCGGGGTCAATGGGCAGCAAGGACATCCACCACCCAACACCCAAAAAGCTCGTAGAGCATATCCAAGTAGATACTCCCCCTAGACCAAAGTCGACGCCTGGAGAACGCCCGCATCAACGAAGGAGACAGGACAGCCCGAGTCATCACGAGTCGGATGCTGAAACAGACGGGATGGAGATCGACTCTTCAGTTGATGTTCAACCACCACCATCACAACAAAAACAATCGCAGGCTACGCATTCAACTGTGCTGAGCAGCATTCAACCCAACTCATCCGTATCGGAGCGCCCAACAAAACCACTCCCAGCTTCAAAATCGCGCTCCAAAATGAATAATCCAAATCCACATAACCCCATTCCGGTCGTTGCGAACCCGTCCATGCTTCCTGTTCAAGCACATGTCGCCCGAGGCGGCGTGGCGTCTTCTAGTCGTCGGCTCTATGTTATTTTGGAGCAAGCTTGTCTGGAAGCGTATCGGATCTCTGGAGGATCGGGCAAAGGAAGGAATGGTAAAGGAGAGGGGGATGTCAAGTACACATTGTTGAATTGTGATGATCATCAGGGTATTCTGGCAAAGACTGGTCGCGATATCGCGGATGCTAGGCCAGATATCACTCACCAGGTAAGTTTCACTTTCTTGATCTTCGTCGTTGCAGAGCGCTGATCAGAGTTTTTTTTTCCCCTTCTCTAGTGTTTGTTGACACTGTTGGATTCCCCCTTGAACAAGGCTGGACTGCTTCAGGTGTACATCCATACGGCCAAAGGCGTCTTGATTGAGGTCAATCCTCATGTTCGTATACCAAGGACTTTTAAGCGCTTCAGTGGATTGATGGGTACGTCAAATTGTTTTCATCGATTTAGTGTTGCTTATACCTTCTGATTATCAGTGCAATTGCTTCATAAATTATCTATCCGAGGCGTCAACGGTCCATATGCCATAATGTGGCTTACATCCGTTTTCTAGACCTTCAACTTATGTACGATGCAGAGGTGAGTAGTATTTATTATCTTCGCTAAGTGTACTTGATCTCAATCATGTCGAGTAGAAGTTTAGAAGAGAACGAGCCTCTTGGAAATCTGTGATACAGTTGAACATCGTTCGCTCGGTACATGTCATCCTCGACGCACTTACTCAGGCAGGGAGTGCTGTGTTCGAAGGCGAGGCACCATCGGAGCTTCTGAAGCTTAAAATGCGGCTTGCGCCGCTTCTTCAGGTGGAACAAGCGTTGATTCGGCGTTTGACACCGCAAACTCTCGTAGACGGTGACGCCCTCCTCCGAGATCGTGAGTCCACCTATGCAGACCGTTCGACTCACCTGGCTAGAGAGGTTGCGATTAATTCTACTTGCGAGTGGAAGGACACCGTTACGCCCTCAAGAGGAGGGGAACAAGCGTCTATCAAAGACGGCCCAAACGACCTTAGCGTCCTGCTTAATGCTTGCACCCAGGATATCCAGGCCCTCTGGAACGATCCCACAGTCAAAACACTTCTCAAGAAACACAAAATTCACATGGAAGAGGTGGCAGGATTGTAAGCAAATTTCCGTCCTATCGTGTGAGTCATTTGTTCGTTGTGTTGACGATAATCCCTAAGCTTCCTGGATTCCTTGGAGAGAGTGACGGCATTGGATTACGTTCCCTCTGATGGTGGGTGGCTTTTCCCACTTCTTCTCCAACGTGAACTCGGGTCTTGACCAAAACTGTCCTTGTTATCTAGATGATGTTCTCAGGGCACGGTTGAAGACTCTAGGTCCGTAATTCTTTTTTGTGATTATAATCATATGTCGAAGGAAAATTCGAGGTGTTTCCGAATATCGATTTAAAATCAAGCCTGAACATGGTATGTAAACCCATTTCTCCAATGTGAAATTCTTTCAACTAAAGTTCTTTTTTCTCAGGACCAACGAGAGATTGGCGTGTTTTCGACGTTGGTGGGCATAGATCTCTGGTATGCTGATTATCATTTGCCATGGTTGTGTTTCATGCTGAATGACGATCCAGAGATGTATGCCTTGCTTTATCATCATGAGAAAAAGAACTGACTTGTGGCGATAAACTAGCTGCATGGGTGCCGTATTTTGATGATATGGACGCTATTATTTTCATGGCACCCGTCAGGTGAGATGTCGATCCTTGTTCGCAATAAGAATAGAGTCTCACATGTCCTTGTCCTGAAGTGCCTTTGACCAAACTCTTTCGGAGGACACTTCAATAAATCGCTTGGTGAGGACATAGTCGAATGATATGATTGTCACCTTTGTTGATTCATGGCTGCCTTATACTAGGAGGATTCTGTCAACATCTGGAGCTACATCGTCAAAAATGAATTGTTGAAGCACACAAATTTAATCCTCTTCATGAACAAAATCGATATTTTGAAGATTAAACTTGAATCGGGCATCAAGTTCTCCGATTATGTCGTTTCTTATGGTTCTCGACGTGAAAGAGAGAACGATGTCAAAAGTGTGGCGAAATGTGCGTACAGATCCTATAGATTCTTTCCTGCCAACACTGAAAATTTATTTTGTATAGATCTTAAAGAGAAGTTCGGTTAGTCTTCTTTTTCTTTTTGAACTCATCAGACATCGGCGGTAAATTCATTGGATTTATAGCTGGAATATTGCGAGAGAAATCGCCATTACTGCGTCCTTTATTCTGTCATCTGACGACAGTAACGGTGCGGCAGTGCCTCTACTATTATCTGTCTACATCCGCTAATGTAAACCCAAAGAACTTCCATGCAACGAGAGAGATCTTAACGCGGGGTAAGCTGAATCGGCACTTCTGATCAAACTGGCCACTCATATTGAATCTCCTAGTGAGGGATATATTAATGCGAAAATATCTTGAAGACGCCGCGCTTCTCTGAGCCCCGATGTGTATATCTATGAATGTAATGTAAGCGTGTCCATGAAGGACGACTAGTAATAATTTCATGTACGATGCTCCGTACGTTATAATGTCTATTTCATCCACTGTCCACTGTTTTCGCTCCTGAGCAAATTTCGTGAAGTACCCCGTCCTCAATAGGAAGATTCACGTCTTCGACGGAGCTATTAATGTCAGGAGTCCAGTTTGCCAGCTTCTGATTGCGCCACCACAATCCTGGTCGTCCATTCCCTTGAAGAGCTCTCTCCCAACGGATTGGAGTAGATGTTGATGAGGAGGAGGAAGTTAGTGCGAGGTAACGATGTAGAACGCCTTCCATTTCTCGAATGAATTTAGGTCCAATTTTTTTCTTCTCGGCTTTACATTGAGCAAGGACGCGTAGTCTACGACGTGGCGCGTTTATATCAGATGCATCCAGTGGAGGAAGCCACCACCAGCCTAGAAGATCGACTCCTCCATCGGACTTGCCTCCTACTCGTTGGAGGGACATGGATAAATGGTTTTGAAGCAAGGATTGAGCACGACGCTCAAAGGCTGTTCCACGGTGAACCGCAGCAGGTAATGGTTCTTGTTCTGCAGACGTTGAGATACATCGTGTTGAGTGCCTCAAAGCTGTTGATAGACGTCGAGCATGACGAGCAAGAGACATGGTCATTGGTAACGTTCATGGCCATTGATTTTTTGATGGGATTTCCTGATTTGGTCACTAGGCCAATGACCAGTTTTCCGACCCGGGAGTTGCCGCCGACATCCACCTCAACCTTTCCAACAAAACCGTTTCGACTGTAAGAGCTCTTGGAAGTCCTTTGTACCCAGTCTTTCTCATCGCTTCTGTAGTCCGAGATGGCCACACAAAAAGCCGCTGCTGCCGCCGTCGTGAGTGTCGACTTTTTTCCCAGTGAAATTGCCCTTTTTTTAATATTCCGAATGTAGGACTTCACCCGCATTTATAGCTCTCTGGGTCTTGGAAAAGGTTTGGAAAACGCGACGAATTCCGAAAGATGTATCTTAATTTATTTTTTTTTTACTATAGAGACCATTGCGGCGCTACAGAGTTTCCGCAAGCGTAACACTGACGCTCAACGTATCAACGCTCATGCTGCTAGCCAACCCACCACTGTCGACTTTGCGCATTACCGCTCCGTACTCAAGAACAAGGCTATCGTTGACGAGGCTGAGAAGATCTTGAAGGATTTCAAACCTGTCACTTATGATGTTAATGCCCACCTAAAGGCCATCGACACCTTTGAGGCTAAGGCTGTAAGTCGTGTTCTTCTTTTTGTGTGTCGGGGAGATTTTGTGACATTTGTTTCTTTGTTTAGATTGAGAAAGCGAAGGAGACTGAGCAGAAGATTGATCTTGAGCTTTCTGAGCTGCAAGCTACCCTTGCCAACATTGAGCAGGCTAGACCATTTGAACAGCTCACCGTACGTTTACACCAATTTCCTCTTTCCCTCTCCTTGTTCTGATCAATATCTTGGGAAGGTTGAGGACGTTGGGAAAAGGCATGCGTACTTACAGTTGAAGAGCTTGAGGAAGTTGAATTGAATTGATTCTTGGCTTGATCAAACTCCGACTACTTCCTCCAACACCTTACCATCATGGCTAGCGCTGGACGGCTAATTCTCGCTGCCGCCCTCTGTCCTCTTGCATTTGCTTTCTCAGATACTGCACCATTCATAGCTTGGTCTTCATATCCGTAAGTCCAGCTCACTAAAAAAATTCCAAATTATTAAAGTCCAATCCTTTCCTCCAGCTCCTCATTACTCCAACAATTATCATCAAGTACCACACATTCACAGGCTTTACTTGAGAGTATTATATCCAGTGAGGAGGTTTGTGGACTGGACGCTGTGATTTTGGTTGGTCATGAAGGGGTAAGTTCTTCGTCGTCTCGTCGTGGATATTTATGGACGACGTATTATGTCTACAGCTTCACGCCTCCGACCTACGAATTCTTTCACCTTCTTCACCATTCGTTCGCCTACTTTCCGGATACTCATCTCAACGTCAATTCGAGTATGTCAGGCCGTTAGAAAGCGCCGACGTTGAAGATGCTGTTGAGGCTGTTACCGACTACTGCGGATTCAATGCTCCTGTGGATATCTTGATCACTCCTGGTGATGCTGCTGTTCCAGGGTATTTCTCTCATGACTCGAAAAATGTTGTGAATATCAAGTTGGAGTCGTTGGAGGGGTTGATTGGTGGTATGAGGATTGATCGAGTTTCCCTTCAAGGTAAGGTTTTTGCTCTGCTTGGGTTCTTTTTTTGGGGTTGACGGACGTTACCTTTTTACAGCTTCGCAGCTTGCTAATGAACTCGAATACCTATCATCGACTTATCCGAAACATCTCGTGGTGTATACGGGAACTTCTCCTGCTGCTAATGCTGGCTTCTCCATACAACAGCTTGCGGCTCGTCAACAGCCCAATTCGCTTAGCTCACCAGGTTTAGAAGCGTTATCGCGAAGGGCAGGAAACACTACTCTTGCTCATGGTGGAATTTTGAAACGATATCAGCTTTTGACGCCGGGACTTATCACGTCGCTTTTGGTCGCTTTCTTTATTTTGTTGCCGATTGTGTCGTTTGGGTTTAGAGCTTTGGCGAGTATTCAGAGCCCGATTGAGACTGAGGCACCGAATAAGTTTAGTGCGGATGAGAAGAAGAGACAGTAGGAGAAAGTGCTTTTAGGGTATACGTATACATTTATATATATATTCTTTAATGCTCACTCCGTGAGATGTAAGAGAGCGTGTTCGTGTCTAAGGTATGGGTCGTAATAACATTATGGTTTTGGTATCTAATAAAGTAAAAAAGGAAATATCACTCCTTCGCGCAGAAAAATCGCAACTCTAGATTAATTTAAATAGCGGCAGGAAAGACACATTCCTTGACGAAATATTCATGGAAACGATTATCTGGAGTGAGCTCTGGATGAAAAGTCGTTAGGAAGTGATGACCTTGACGTAGAGCCACGATTGTTTTTGGATCGTTTTGGTCGAGTGAAGATAGTGATGGTGGTAAGAAGTCGGTATGGAGACGAGCGATTACTTGGATAGAAGGATCGTCTGGACCTGCTGTTAGTGACAATACGACCTGTTGGAGATGATAAATAATTACGTTGTGTAGATTTTGGAGAACTCACAGGAGCGCGTATGAAGACACCTTTGAAGGGTTGTTCTGGATTGCGGAGACCGACTACGTCAAGGTCGGCTTCGAAAGATTCGACCTGGGATCCCCAACCATTTCTAGCGATTCCGATGTTTATTCCACCGAGGATCTCTTGTCCGCCTTTTTTGTTGACTTTTTGAGGTAGGCAATGGCTAAAACGGATCGAGGAAAATTTGTGGTGAACCCTCGTTATGGATACAAGGATCTCCCTCAGTACGTCTCTTATAATGATGATATGGAATTGAGTTATCTAAAATATCCACAGAAAACTTGGATATGGGGCAACAATGAGTGGACCACAAATGGTTCGTGAGCTTAAAAGTGTTTTCTCTCTTTTCCTCGTTAACGTCCGTTTTGCAATACAGCACGCCTTCACTGCTTCCACCTTGCTTCCATACCTAACACCTGGAAGTCGCGTTCTCGATGTGGGATCAGGCTCTGGATATCTCACTGCCGTATTTCACCACCTCGTCGGTCGCGAAGGACTTGTCGTCGGTATTGATCATGTCCCAGAATTAATCGAGCGGTCGAAAAGAATTTTGGAGGAGATTGGATTGGAGAGGGAGTTGAGGTATGGGAGGATTTTGTTTGTTAATGGAGATGGGAGAGATGGGTATCCGGAAGGTGGTAAGTAGGCGCCCCCCCCCACCTTTTTTTTTGCTAACCGACTCATCTCTTGCTTTAACGTACGTAGGGCCCTACGATGTTATTCACGTCGGCGCAGCATCACCCGTCCCACCTCCGAAATTGATACAACAACTTGCGAGCCCTGGAAAAATGTTCATACCCATCGGGGGAGAGTATCAAAATATTGTGATTATTAGTAAAGATGAGAATGGAAGGGTTGGTACGGAGATTATTGTACCGTTTATTGAACCGTTGTCACCTGCGAAGTTTGATTTGCTTAGGGATTTGGATAAGCAGTTGGAGGAGGGGGAGAAGAAGGAGAAGGAGAAGGAGAAGGAGGGGTTTGGGAGGAGGGAGGTTTTGAAGATGAGGTCGTGAGTTTTTTTGGTGTTTTTTTTTTTTTTGTTTTCTTTTGGTTGAGGCGAATCTCATTTTTACTTGTTTTGTTGCAGACACTCGTAAGAGTTGTAGTGGTGGGAATGACTTTTTTTCTCGCCTCCTTCACCTCTTTACCGGAAGTACGCTACTACATACTTGCCACATCCTGATCTCTTCGAGCTACTCAAAGTGCATGGGTCTGGAAACTGGCGCGAGGTTACGGAAGGTTGCCAATCGAGCGAAATAAGGCCTGATCATGATGATCATGATAGGTGATTACACGCAGGATGCAGGAGTGGGGCTTGCCCCCTTCTTGTTGCAATTTGGGCCGACGCAGAACATATATAAGCGGGAACTTCCAATTATAGTCCACATCGAAGTTATACGGCCATTACTCATGTTATAATCTAGAAAGAATTCATCGTCGTTCTTTTGTCGGGAACTACTGATTTGCGTCGGGCCGGGCGAGGCCACCATTTCCAACACAACCTTGTCCGACTCGCCCTCACGCATGATCTCTATGGCCCTTCTTACGGTCCGGCCTCTGGCGTCTGTCACGATACAAAAAGATTTGAACGTTCTATCTATCTGGAATCATATTCTGCAATGACCGTCTGGTCTTACCGCCATTTCTTCTTGATCATCCACTGGTTTGCATGTATAGTATCCACTGGACTTGGGCTTTCTCCAGATTTTATCGCTTGCCAGATCCAAAAACCTATCCACCAATCTCCATTGTTGGGATGTCCTCCTGGAACAATCTACGTCTCTAACAACCTTTCTGATCCTTTTGCTTCATTCAGGAGCATACAAGAGGCTATCGATTCATTGTGAGTTTATACTTTTGCCCACCCCTCGTGAATAATTTGAAACTCATATATAGTCGCCCCTTTAATGATCATCAAGGCCGTCTGCTCGTAGTGCCATAATTCTCATTGCCGAGGGAGATTATGGTGAAAATGTTAATGTTACCCGTGATGCACCTCTTACGCTGCTGGTGAGCTTTGCGTATTATCAATATCCATTTGTAAGTAACCTGGCATATAATTTTCAAAGGGTCAGATACCACCAACATCTCGCGTGAACGAGCCCAAATACTCCCTGAGCTCTGACGACAATACTTTACTCTCCGCGACGTCTAATCTAGTCCACATTTTTGGCACCAACTACGTCCATAGTGGAAATGATGACGCCACCTCCGCTGTTCTTACCGTCGCCCCTTCATTGAATGCCTCATTGATCGGAGCGGGCCCTACCGGTGCACCTCTCCAGCCGCTTCGTGGGAACTGCGATTTTAGGGCATACAACATTGATTGGTCTAATCGAGCTGTTCGAGCCTTTTGCTTTTTAATTTGTTGAAACACTTTGATGACTTGTGTCTTGCTTGTTACGCAGGCCAACTATGCTATTTCCCAAGCATTGGTAACGGATATCTCGTATTCGAATGCTTCGTTTTATGGGTGCTCCTTTGCGAGTTTTCAGGATACTTGGTATACTGGAAGGAACGCGAGTACTTATGCAGTTGATTGTGTGGTGTTTGGGCAGACGGATTGTAAGGTTTTCTTCGTTTTTCTCGAGCGATTCTGATGTTCACTGTTTACCAGACTTGTTTGGATTCGGAACTGCGTTCGTCCTGGAGCAAACTCGTCACTCGTTCACTTCGTTGAATCTCTTTTAGCTGGTTTCAGAATGTCATCCTCGCCAACCGTGGGTGCGGGGGAGGTATCACTGCTTGGAAAGGCACGAATTTAACCGACGCTCCAAATAATCGTTATGGTGTCTATGTTTCTGACTCCAAGATAATCAGGGTGCGTGAAATACGTTGTGGCCCGACGTTATCTGCTGACCTCAGTCTAACCCCCCAAAAAACAGTCCCCCGACGCTAATTCTACAACCGTTACGGATGGACAATGTTCTTTAGGTGAATTTCGGTCATGCTCCTCGTGGGCTTCTTTGCATGTAGTCTGACTATGACAGGTCGTCCATGGAATGACCTTGCGACGACAGTGTACTTAAACACGTTCATGGACGACAGTATCCGTCCATCTGGATTTACACCTTGGGGTGGCACCAGGTATGGCGTTCTGTTATCATAACTGACTTCCTATCTCACCTCCTCTCAAGACCCACTATCCTCAATACGACATTTTATGCAGAGTTCAATTCCTCTGGTGAGTTGAACGCGTTAATTTGTTCGTCAAGTGTTCCTTAGGTAAATAACCGTGGTGCAGGCCCTGGCGGGAACGTGACCGCGCGGATTCCTGAAGAACATATTTTAACGGCCGAGGAAGCACAGACGTTCACACTTGAAACGGTTCTAGGGCATCCAAGTTGGATTGACTTCGATTATCGTTTCTGAAAGTGATCATGAAATTGCTGGCGGGTCTTCCTTCCTTGAAAGGTCTGCCAGAGTGCACTCACTTATTGACCCTCGGTTTCTCTACAAGTCACGGTCTTCAATTAATTGACTGATGAATTTGCCTCATATGAATGAATGTGATCTGGTGGAGTTGATGCAGACCATCGGACATCCATCCAATCTAAGGCTCATGCATCATGTATGATCCACACCACTCCGTGATGTTTTTTTTTTCGTTCCTGGCCAGCCTTTCCTTGATAATGCCATGTGGGAACCTGACCACTGACTCATCTGGCGGCTTGTAGATCCCGTTATGGCGGCCACAGTAGGCGTCATTCGATCCGAACCAATCAGAACGTTCACTTTGTTGACTCAGCCAAATTTGATCGCTGAAAAATCTTCCCATCATTTATTTTGAGGTCTCCTACTTAAAGGTACTATGACGGCACGGATGAGTATCCTTTATCCTCACCCATTCATACCCACGACCCGCAATGGGGGGAGAAGAAGTTGCCGAGAAGACAAGTTCTGGCACCGGCGAGAAAAACGATTTGAATGATACCGACAACGAAGAGACCACTTCCTACGACTTGGGATTTCTTCCGATTCCACGGCATTTACGTTTTGATCACAGCAAACCCATCAATTTCAATCTATTGCTAAGTATCTCATTCGGACTTGCGAGCACTTTCAGTGAGTCTATCTTTTTCCCCCTCCTTGTCTGGTGCTAATCTGTCGTGATTAATAGCGGCCGCTAATCTTTACTACTGCCAACCTTTGCTCAGTGAGTGAATTCGATGTACCATAGGACAATGCTGAAAGAAATTGAAATGAAGTTCAATTCTCACAGTCTTTCAATGTGTCTTATAACGAGGTCGCCAGGTCAGTATCTGCCTTCATCTCCGCTTCCGAGTTAGGTTGATTTCCTATACATATAGAATTCCTACCCTGATACAAGCTGGGTTAGTTGGATTGACGTTGCTTTATCGTGCGCTCCACTGATATTATCTCCAAAGTTATGCTGTTGGCCTTCTCCTCATATCACCTCTGGGGGACTTGATACGACGGAGACCGCTTCTCATTCTCTTGTTGACGCTATCGACGACTCTTTCCATTGGACTTGCTGTCACCAAAAGTCTCGCTGCATTTGAGGCGTTATCTTTCCTCGTTGGGATGACCTCTGTGACCCCCCAAGTTCTTTTACCATTGGCTGCAGATCTTGCCCCACCAGAGCGTCGTGCTTCTGCAATTTCAAACGTCCTTTCCGGACTTCTGTTTGGCATCCTCATTGCGCGAGTCTTGTCCGGTGTTATTGCCGAGTTTACGACTTGGCGGGTGGTGTACTACCTGGCAATCGGAACGCAGGCAGCGGTTTTGGTTGGATTGTATTTCTTGATTCCTGATTATCCTGCAAAGAACAAGGACATGACGTATTGGGGGATTCTATGGTCAATGGCCAAGTTTTGCGTTACTGAGCCGTTGCTCATTCAAGGGTCATTGATAAATCTCGCATCGATGGCCTGCTTCAGCAGCTTTTGGGTTACCCTTACGTTCCTCCTCGGTGGGCCTCCATACAATTATTCTACGTAAGTTAAGCGTCGCCAGGTTACAAGCGGATACAACAATCTGAGCACTCGTTTTTAATAGCCTCGTAATTGGTCTTTTTGGACTGGTTGGCATGTTTGGTGTGGCTATGGGTCCCCTTGTTGGAAAGGTCGTGGATAGGCTTGTCACCTGGTATGGATCCCTCATTGGAGTAATATTCCTTACATGCTTCCAAGCCATTCAAACTGGTGCTGGGGGTATCAACATCGGCGCTGTAATCGTTGCAACGTTTGGACTAGATGTATTCCGTCAGCTGGTGCAGGTATCATTGTCGACGGCAATATATGGGCAAGTCGAATTTCTGGTTTCGCTCTCCGTCAGATCCCTTATGTATTGTTTTTTCAGAATTGACCCAAACGCCCGCGCACGACTCAATGCGATCATGATTCTTTCGGTGCGGTCTTTAACATTTAGTATAAGTATAGCTTTGACCATTTTTGTCGCCGTCAGATTTTCATTGGCCAAGTAATGGGTACTTCCGTAGGTACCAGAGTCTTCGTCGCTTATGGATGGAGGATGGCGTCCGCACTCAACATGGCCTGGTATGGGTTCCAGATAGTCGTTCTCTTATTACGAGGCCCACATTGTAATCGTTTTACGTGGTTTGGGTATGAGGGCGGGTGGGAGGCGCGGAAGTCTGTAGTCGATGCCAGAAATCGGTCTCAGCAAGCGGATGAGGAGAATAATTTTGTCAGTGGTGACGCAAAAGTCCGCCCTGGTCCTTTCCTCTTCCGCCCTGGTCCTTTCCTCCTGTACCCTGGCCCTTTCCTCATGTACCCTAGCCTCTGACACTATCGCTCGCTCCTCAGCAACATCAAATTGTGCAGCTTTGCGTATCACATCTTCACGTTCTTTCACCTACGACAATAACGTCAATGGCAACAAAATGGTATTAGATGGATGGATAGTCTGCGTACCTTATCTAAAAATGATTCCACTTCTTGGATGTATTCGCTCTCGAAATCGTTAATCATAGCGATGACTTCCGGCTTTTTTTGGTTGAAGGTATGGATGAAAGAGTTCCAACTCCCCGCCTTCGACGAAGAGGTTGCATCATCAAGTGTAAGGTCTGGTATACTCTTGTTGACAACCTTATTTATGACGCTGAGAATGCTGCCTGCAAAAAAATAACAATTTGTCTTGAGCAGTGTGTACTGGGGGAAGTTCTTGTTGACGACATTTGCAACTGCAAGGAGATTATAGAGGTAGATGGGAGGGTTTGCCGATAATTTTAGGTGCATAACTTTTTCGTATTGTTTCAAATCTTTAGGAGACTTTTGCCAACGCACTCGATCGCGCGCAGGGGTATCGCTCGACGACGCGATTTTTGAGGATGTCGAAAGAGTGGTGACAGAGTCATGAAGAGAAATGTTGGATGAGGAATTTCGAGGTAATGAGCTGGAGCTGGAGCTTTTACGAGGATTTTCAGGGTCTGGAAGGCCAAGTCGTTCTAGAATGAAAGAGTGCTCGACTTGTCGTCTAGTGTCAGAGACTATGGCCAGAAGCAGCTCATGCTGAACTCTAACAGTAGATTTCATTATAGAAATCTCGGTAACACGAAAATTCTGGGTATCTTTTATCGATTGGTAGTTATCGCCGAGGTGAACATAGTAAGAGAGTACGGTGTCCATCCCCTTCTCTTCCAGCTCTACTGGTTGATCGCTGGAAGACATGGTTCGACGATGAAAATAGTTCTTAAAGAAGGCAAGTATTGGTTTAAAGGAAAGACGGGCCATAAGTGATCAGCTCAAGGGCCTTTTAAGCAAGAATGTGAAGGGCAGGAGTCCACATTGAAAACATGTGTATGGTGGTGATTGGGTCTTTGACAATCTAATCTAATCTCGAGGTCAGCACATCCGCACTGGTACTCACCAGTGTGCCAGTTCCACTGACAAGTGCTCTGGCAAGTAACGACGTTCAGGTCAACGCCAACTTGAATTTTTTGCTTGCGCTT
Source organism: Arthromyces matolae (assembly GCA_018855395.1). Taxonomy (NCBI): domain Eukaryota; kingdom Fungi; phylum Basidiomycota; class Agaricomycetes; order Agaricales; family Lyophyllaceae; genus Arthromyces; species Arthromyces matolae. Next base: position 2,278 of record JABAJW010008999.1, on the reverse strand, counting down.
GGTGCCGTCGGGGAAGAGAATGCACAAGTATCAAGCTCGTGATCACACCAAGACGTGTGTGCCTTGCCGTATCTTTCCGAATCATCTTCAGCGATGGACATCAAATGCATGCAATGTAAATTCACGATTTTGAATGAGAACATAAATAAGCAGTCAAGTTACAAGAACAGTATTAATATGTACAAGCTCGCTAATTATCTGGCGTATGGATGGAAACTATGTTGGCCCCGTTGACCTGACCTCTGCGGCCCAGTACCACTACCGGCCATGGGCCCGGTGGGTGTAGCTCCCCCAGCCGCCCCTCTAGGTCCCCTTGGAACATTTGGGCCAATGGTGGCAGCGCCGCCCCCGCCACTAGCCATAGCGTTTCCCCGACCCATACCGCCGCCCATGCCTCCACTAGCCATGCCGCCCATACCCATACCTGCGCCACCCATCCCAGCACCCATACCCATACCCATCCCAGGTCGCATACCCCCACCAAATCCGGCACCACCCATGGCCATCATAGGGTTCATTCCGCCCATCATGGCAGGGTTCATTTGCCCTCCGGCCATTTGGAACATGCGTGTATAAAGTTGAGCAAGAGCTTGAGGATCAAATGGTGTGTTCGCTCCCGTAGCTCCCGCCCCAGCAGGGAAATTGGCCTGTGGCGCATTGAAGCGTGCGTTGCCGCCACCGCCACCTTGGAAGTTGCCTCCCGTTGCTCCCTGACCGTCTTCATTTGGATAGCTGTCCCGCTGATACCGTGGCTGGGCGAGCTTGACATCAATCTTTGGAATTAAGGTGAGGAAAAGTTAACGGATGTAAAGAGTAAGTATATCTACCAGTTTTCCATCGATTTCAAGTTTGCCAAAGCCAAGGAAAGGTTGAACATCTGTATCTTCGAAGGAAATAAAACCGAATCCCTTGCTCCGGCCGGTTTCGCGGTCCAACATGACGGTCGAGTCGATGACCTTGCCAAACTGAGAGAAGAATTCGCGCATGGACTCTGAAGTGACGCTGCCTGCGAGCCCACCAATGAAAAGCTTTGTTGCACGTTGATGCTCCTGTCTAGGAATTGCTCGTTTTGGATCGATCTGAAATATTAGGCAAGGACTCTCAGTACCGGATAGATACGATAAGCATAGAGATGACCTACAATTTTTCCATCAAGTACGTGTTCCCGGACCATCACAGCATTAACGCTCGCAGGTTCTTCAAATGTCAGGAACGCAAAACAACGTGATCGACCTGCAGCATCGCGCATTATAGTGCAAGCATCGACTTTCCCGAATTGTTCGAAATATTCACGTAAAGTGTCTATAGCAAAATTAACTATTAGCAAACCTATAGGAGGTAAAACTATGACGAATGTATGTACCGTCCGTAGTATCCCAGTTGAGGCCACCGATGAACATTTTGCTGCAGAGTTGAAGATACGACGACAGGGAAGAGAGCAGAGGCAGATATGAAAAGAGCAAACAGACTGCTATTAGTAACGGTAGGCTAGAACAGAGAGACGTGATGACAGCGAAAAACGAAATGAACAGACGCTACTGTGGGTGTAGCCTAGCCTAGACATAGAGAGGCTGCAGCTACGAGCTAGCGACGATTGCGACTGACTACGCGAGCGCCTTCTACAGAGCAAGCCTTGCCATGCTACGCGGCCCCAGAGTAACGCCTAGAAAAGAAAGATGAAATTAGTGGACATGACTCTCTACTCACCCTTCATCTTTCATTTCAGAGGGTCTTATGCTTCGTTCGTTGACCTGGATGTTTTGATACCCGCCAGCTGTAGGAATAGCCTCTCGATAATCGGTGTACTCAGGCTGTTCGTACGTGGGAATCTGCTGTGTCACCATCTGAGGTTGAGAAAAAGTAGGCGAAGTGTACTGCGAAACGCCGTTAGTTTCTGGCATCGTCGGCACCGGCGCTGGATTCGGTGTTGAAATAGTTTCCTTGACTGCCGCCGTTACCGGTTTTGTTTCAGGAACTGAGGGTTCTGCAGGCGCTTTGGTTTCTTGAGGGTCAGCGACAGCTTCGTCACCGCCACCAAACTCGTCGTTGCCATAGAGGTCTGGACACTGATATAAAATATGCTATAATCATTGAAAAAATGAGCTTACCGCCGTACAAATCTGCGTCGAGGTCGGACATAGTGGAGGTAGTGGTGGTGGTTGGACAAGAAGGAAAGTTTCAAAGTTGCAACAAATCTGCACTGAAGGAGCTTATGTCATCATTTCCTACGAAAATTCTCCCTCACGCTCATACTCCACGTACTATTACTTCGGGTTCT
>JABAJW010008998.1:19698-36981 GCA_018855395.1 Arthromyces matolae | reverse complement strand
CCCTTCTATCTACATCATTCTATCATGAATCGTAAGGGTGATCCTAAGGAGAATGGCAACACCCTGAAAGTAAGTATCTGATGAGGCACAGAACTGGAAGGTAATTTGAGCATACCAATCAGTTACTGGACATTGAAAAAGGGAATATCATCTGGAGGCTCAGGTAAAAATCAAAGGCGAAGTTGATCTCGTACTACATGCGGCTATTGCCGCTCATGATGCATGATGGTCCACTTTTCAACTTGAATGATCCAGCAACTTGCAAATGTCCTTCCGTCCTTCTGCAACTCTGATCTGTTAAAACATCCTATGCATCTTTTCACTGATGAATCAGAATTCCTGATCTGTTAGCTCTCAGAAGGAAACTTTCGTGCCCAGGTTGTATAGTGTACACGAGAGTTGTCACACAATCTCTATTCTTATTCTGCACGATCACCGTCCACTACGCATCTTTATGTCGCTCGACGAACCAAGCTTTGACGAGTGGGCCGAGGCATCGTGGTCAATAAATGCACCATATTCTGATGACGCTTTTCTTCTTGAAGCCCAATATATGCTTCGACTCCCTCTGGATGTTTCTGCGCCTTATATCACACATATTACTTGTTCTGAAATCTACTCGTATAGGTGCAGTGGTATCCAATCGGACCATTGACGATACATACGGAGACTCCGTGACTGGTGTGGTACCTGTCTACACACCAGAAACCGGGACCTGGGACGACTCATCCTGTTCACCCTCTCAGTGTTTTATTCTACCGGATACTGGTCCCGCATTCAAGAACAACTACCATGCGGCGACGTATTTTCCTGGATCTGATAGACCCACAGTGCAATTATCTTTTCAAGGTGAAGTAAACTCACGTACCTGCGACGCATAACTCACTTTCTCTGTTAGGCACCGCTATCTATATATTCTTCATCCTGGCGAACAGTGTACGGGACGACGATTGGACTGAAACTTTCTGCGACTTTGTACTTGACGGTGTAGAATCCGGATGGTTCCATCATGTTCCCACTTCGACCACTGACTATCAGTACAATACCCTGGCATATTCCACAACTGGCCTTATAAACACTGATCACACTCTCGTGATATCCCTCAGAACCATACATACATTCCTCAGCTTCGACTATGCCACTTACACGTGAGTATTCTTTATGCAGTTTGACCAAGATGGAAGAATATTCCCTGTGTTTCTAGATTCGACGATGGTTCGAGTCCAGCGCAGCCAACGCCACCCAATCCAACGCCCCCCAACCAAACAATTGTATTGAAGGAGCCAGGCAGCACTGTCACCACCACCACAGTGGCATCTGGAACTCGTATAGTAACCCAAAACAACTTTAGCCATACCCAACTTAGCACGTCGGCACCTCTAAATGGCATAACTACGATGAATCCACCCGATTCCGCTGGCAGTGCCACCGCTGCAGGGTATACATCAGAATCAAGGAGCACAAGCTTTTCTTCTCAGGCGTCTTCTTCTTCCAGCATTCCGATAACAGACGATAATGTTGGAAAAAGTTCAGATGGTCAGAGCAACCACAAAGCACCTGTTGGCGCTATTGTTGGCGGAGTGATAGGTGCTGTCGCTCTATTATTCATCACTCTTATGATCGTACTATGTCGTCACCGATGGCGGGCATCTCTGGGACGTTCAGCCAATGACGGGCAAGTGACAAGGAATGCCCCAGAATTGACCCCATTTACTTCATACCTCGAAGGGGCGCCGACGTTCTCATCTAGTAAAGAACAACGCGACACGATGTCTCCATTTCCCATTTCACACAGTTACGAGAGTTCTTCGATCACTGCGCCAGCAAACTCCGAGGCCCTTCGCCAAAAACGCCAAAACATAATCAAACGACAGATCAAGAATTTAAAAACCGGACTACGTGTCAATGGGACCATAAATCCTTCTCCAATTAGCACAAGTCGTTGGGGAGACGCGGACGTGACCAGAATGTTACAGCAGAACCAGGCGATGAAGACCGAAATCGAGCGTTTGCACGCGGAGCTCAATTCTGACTGGGCACTTGGGCACACTGATGAGCCCCCGCCAGGCTACGGAAGGAATGCGGCTGGACGTTGATCGTCCGGATCACCTCACCTGAAGGATGAGCCACGCTGCATAGGTATCACTTTGCCACCCGAACAGTCACTTACTTACCCCATTGGCACGGACCTTGCTCCCATTCCGTTGATTTCACAATTACAAGCTTACAGCAGTACATACGGTATACCCACTGGCATCAACAATACTTACTATCCTTCGCTTTTACTTTTTCAACTTGATGCTTAACTACGACATCAACATCTACCATCTGAAGGGCCTGGTTAACTCAACATATAAATCAAAAATTCTTCCAGAAACATCTATGTATGTACTTTCCAGCCTGTGCTTGTTCCTTCTAAGCATCACGATGCGATCTTGATGTGATCCAAGTAGGTATGTACAGCATCCTCAAGCATCCCTCCCTCAAATCAATGAAACACACATACCATTGCCCCTGACTTGATATATCGCAGACGAGATGTCGTTGGTTGGAGGCGTGTCCGATTCCCAGGCTCTGCAACTGTGATGCTTATGCCTTGATTCACAACATTTCAACACGATTTGTTTTTGTCACTGATCGATTCCTGCCAGCCTCGCCGTTTCCTGAATCCTCAACCTGGCGACGCGCCCAATGACCATGATCCTCAATAATCTATTTATTACTGCGAGTTCAGGCCATTTCAGGATTCAAGCTCACACTCGAACCTCATCACACTTGTTTATCCATCAAATTCTCCCATGAATTTTCGCCAATCTTCATGCAACATCATCGCTTTCAGGTCGCGTCGATGAAACAAATGAAGCAAGAGCGCATCGTGATGGGAAAACTCTTTTTCTGAGACTCTTAAGTGGTATTTTATGCAGCCCCCATCCATTGAGTATCAGTGTTCTTGGCCCCGTCGGCATGCTTTCACGATTTTCGTTTCACCTCCTCTTCCTTCTTTCCGTCCTTCTGCAATGTTCTCGTGTGGACGCGGTTGTGTCAAATCGGACAATTGACGACACCTATGGCGACTCTGTGACTGGTCTTCTACCTGTCTACGAACCACAGGATCTTTGGGACGACCAAACCTGTTCACCGTCGAAGTGCAACGTTCTACCTCCGACTGGGCTTGCGTTCGACCAGACCTATCATGCTGCGACATATGTTGTTGGAGGAGGCGCACGAACAGTGCAGTTGTCTTTTGAAGGTTCGAACACTTCGTCAATAACGAGCTCTTCAAAATGGCAAAACACACGTTGGCGCCATCGTGGGTGCAACTTTAGGCGTTGTGGCCATATTACTCCTCGCACTTCTACTCTTCCTATGTCGTTGTCGAAGGCGGGCATTAGCCCCTGCAGCTGGCGGTGAAGTCGGAGATGAGAAATCTATCATCCGCAGACCAATATCGACATCGATTACCACTATCTTCTCCGGAAGAGTAAGCTTTGATGGGGCTCGCATGTTCTCATCCAGATCCAAACGCCTAGAAGCGGCGTCAGACCAATCGTCCCCGTCAGCTAGGACTTCTCGTTTTGACGATGATGGCAACTCTTCAATAAATCTGGACGCGTATTCTGATGCACTTCGAGAGAAACGCCAGAGCATGATCAAACGTCAGATCAAATCTCTAAAAAAGGGCCTGCGTACCGGCAGTACAATTAGTCTTTGGACGATCAACTCTGGTCGTTTGAAGGACACGGATGCAGCTAGAAGAGCATCGGAACGAAACCAGGCATTGAAGGTGGAAATCGAGCGGTTACAGGCGCAGCTCAATTCCGACTGGGCACTTGGTCTCACCGATGAGCCTCCAGCAGGTTACACGACAAATCCTGCTGGGATAGATCGTTTGCTTCCCAGCCTTGCGGAGGAACATAATGTCGTTTAATCTATTATCTATTTATTTACCATCACTTATCACTGTAAAATATGCAAATGATACCCACCAACTAATATACACCCTAGATAGATAGCATCTTTTCTATGGCCAGTCGAAAACCAAGCCGACATCGATGTGCAGTTGACAACTTGTGCACGCGTATGTCACGTGCATTTTCCCTACCATTTGAGCTTCTTCCTTCTGAACCACCATGTCAGCGAGCAATGGACGTCCGGAGCCTGAAGTTATCATGAACGCACGTCATTTTTATACTTCCAGCTTCAACAACGACTCACCCTCTTCCATGTCCTCAGTTTGTCGACGGTTTCTCATATTCTAAAGGCAAAATGGAAGAAGCGTTTCGTGCCGGAGGTCTTCTGGAGAAACCACCTACAAAAGCGACGAAAGACCCAGCTACTTCTACATTGAAGCGTGATGATGTCGATCTGATAGTCCGTGCTTTCCTTGCAAGAAGTGTTTTCCATCGAAATGTAACTTATTCCCTTTTCAAGGTTAATGAATTTGAGATCGCACGACCACAAGCAGAGAAAGCTTTATTAGAAAACGGTGGAGATGTGACGAAAACGTTGATTTCACTTGTGACTCCATAGTTTCTTTTCAAAAGATTTTGACACGCCTTCTTGTTCGAAAATTCAGTAACGAAGCAGAAATTAGTTGACAGGCTTTAAATATGATATTCAATGCCTGGTGTAACGGCTTCATAGTCTGGAACCCCCGTTTTCAGCGATTGGACGATGCGGATAGATACTACTAACTACTAACTACTACGACACGTCTCACAGGTCGTGGTCGCCAGGTTTTGGCCTTACTAACAGACCCGAGAGCGTTGATAGTATCTGCTCAGAGTTTCCGCCGACGGTAGATGAACCATTAATCGCAGGACGGGAGCGTCGGAAAGGTTGGGGAGCCACTTTGAGATCTCCCTTGTCCATAGCAACATATTCTCCGATGCCGAAAGGATGGGGGTTGGACCATCCAATGCGTTTGTCGTCTTTGATGACGTTGATAGCCCCGAATCTAATGGCCTTGAGACCCTGAGGGCGGTTGCCAACGGTGGCAGGAGGGGTGTCTATTATCAATGGGTTCTTGGGATGCAACCTCAGTTGCAAGATACTGTCCTCGATATGAGCCTGGCTGACGCCCTCTGGTGAGTTACGATCGAGGAGCATCTTCTTCCCGGTAACGTGGGTTGCTTCGACCGCGGTCGTGAGCCCACCGAAGCTGACGATATTTTCCTTCTGCTTCTCAGAATCGCCAGCGGTTTCTTCTGCAGAGTATTCTCTTTTGTTGTTGAGGTAGAACCCTGGTTTGGGCTTTGTCCAAATCAGCTGTTCTGCGGGAGTGGGGTTCGTATACAAGAGTGCAGCGTTCGGGTGCGGCTGGGGAGCTATTCTATGCGAATTGTAGTCATCGTACCCCTTGGTCATCTGCGCCTGCAGGAATTTGCGATAGGGAAGGGGGTCATCTTTCTTCCCAAGAAGAAAGAGGTTTTTCTCCTTGATTGCATTTTCTTCATGTACATATCGCTGGAACTCGGGGCGCTGGGCGCGCAAGGAACGAAGGTAGCGTTTAAATTGGCGCGGTGTCATAGCATGTATGTTTTCTGCAAGGAAAAGTTCATCCTTCACTGGGTTCGTAGAAACTTGTTGTGGATCCGGATTCCCTTCTTTCGGTGCTGCCTGTCTCTGTGAACCATAAGCACGCGGGCCGCGTTTACCAAGGGTGTCAAGGTTTACCGTAGGCGGCGGCGCGACCTCTTGCGTCGGCTTGAATCGAATGTAGGGGCCTTCTTCAGGACAAAAATCAGAGTCGAAGGGCAAAGTGGTTTTGGCTGCTCCCAGAGATTGGTACCAAGTAGATGAAGAAGTTGTTTTGGCTACGCCTCCCATTTCCTCTATTCGACGAATGAAGCGAACCTGATTTTCGGCATTGTTCCATTCAGTGAAGTGAGCATGATGCTCAAAGGAAGTGAGGGATATGAACGCGTTCTTTCTGCGAAGAGAAATAGGTCGTTTTACGCCCCAGTCGCCACGGTGTGAGTTGGCAGGCGCTGATTTGTAAGTTTGTCGAATAGCTGGGTCATAAGTTGCGAATTTTGAGCGCCGTAAGAGCTCTGCAAACGGTGAAGCCGGCGCCTTGCTCGTGGCCAGCGCCATAATTTTGTCACAAAACGGGTAAATGTGTGACTTGTCGCCTAAGGCAGAGAAATTTACAAAGTCCGACCGGGAAACCCCGTCAACCCATATAAGAAGCAAACTAAAATTTTTCAAGACCAAAACCTCACGACGTTCAAATTACTGTCCTTTCCTCCGCCTTTCGAGGCAGCACATTCGTGTGTAACAAGGAATGACGGTCCAGACAAGCGTCGAAGAGTAGCTCTGTAAAAGGAGGAGATTCTCAAAAACAATCTATGCCGATTGCCTCTCCCACTGGTCGAGGGGCCAGGACGCGAGATCACCTGGAGCTTTCTCACATTTCTCGTCGTTATTCTCCACTTTCTTCCTAGTTCAACAATATACATTTGAATCTGCTTCTTTTTTCTCTTCCACATCATCAATTTTTTTTTCTGGCTCCACAGCCTAGAACAATGTGAGTTTGGTGTCTTTTTCATCTTCGTACCCAGGGTCGTGTGCGCGCCAATGAAGAAAATCCTGGTAAAGGCATGCACCCCGTTTCGCTTTGCGAGATCCCCCTAATTTCTTTCTGGGGGGGCTTTGCGTTTCCCATGATATTGAGAACGTGATGGTTGGGTGTATATGGAGAGATAAAGGCGAGGCTGAGGCGCGACACACGACCCATATGCCCATCATTCAAAACGCTAACATTTTTTTTCTCGTAGGTCAGGGAGTACGTTTTGAAAGGAACGGCATCGAATGAATGACATCGGTTTTTGGTGATATGTCCGCAACCATCAGATCTTCTGACGAATGGTGCCATATGGATGGATGGTTGTACAGTGATCGTCCCTTCTGGCACCCAAAACGTGTTGCAGCTCTGTATCTTACATAGAGAAACTTTTGAGCCATATGTTGGTTAAATAAAAGGATCTTGGTTGGCTAAACTGATAAACGAAAAAGAAATTGATGATACGCACGTGGGAATGAATTGAATTCGGGAGAACAAAAATTTGTGACAGCCCTGCTCGGAATCAGTGTCGTCTGGAACTGAACACTGCTCAAGTTCGTCTCCTCCACCATCCTCAAAGTATCGTCCTCATCGTCCTAGACAACGTCGGTCTTTACTTTTACATAAACGACTTGCGTGCGTTTACCTTCTTAATCCTTTATCACCTTTTAAGCTCACTCTCTGTCGTGTCGTGTCGTCTATAGTCGTTCTCTACATTAGATTTTTAATATCTTGCCTTCGCCACCCTTACACCCCTCATCCATGGCCCAACCTCGACCAACACCACGCCTTTCGGCGGTCAATTCCTCCTCATCCAGACCCCCTTCTCCTGACATGCATTATCGAGCAGTACCCTTACCACGAACTTCGTCTTCTCTAACCGTTTCTGTCCCTCCAAGTGGCCAGTCGTCTCCACGAATGTCCCCTTTGCTCCCATCTGCCACATTTCCACTTGCAGACAAGGGTTATCATCCCCCAAGCCCATTGGGCTCAAAAGAGGGAACTGATGGCCCCAGAATATTTGGCTTGCCCTTGAAATACGTTTCGTGCGTATCTTCTCTTACTTCAACCTTTTATTCCCTTTCTAATTTTATCTGCAGTCTGGTGACATTGGCCGTTCAAAATGCAGCACTTTCTATCGTAATGCATTATTCACGCGTCTCGATTCCACCTTCACAGGCGTATTCCCCTGCAGCTGCCGTTTTTCTCAATGAAATACTGAAAGGCTCAATATCTTTCATTATTGCGCTTTCAAGATCAAGAGAACTCGCTGATGTTCAATGGTCCCGCATGTCGTTCTTGAGTATCATATCGTCCCTCCCCTATCCAGGAACGCGAGCGTTCTGGTCCGTGTGCGGCGAAATATTTAGCCGAGATTGCTGGAAACTATCCATCCCTGCCCTCCTCTATGTCGTGCAGAACTCCTTGCAGTTCGTGGCTATCAGCAATCTCCCCGTGGCATCTTTCCAGGTTACATATCAAATGAAAATCCTTACCACCGCCGCCTTCTCCGTCGCGCTTCTGCGCAAGAAACTTGGATCAACAAAATGGCTTTCCCTGTTCTTCCTTGCCATTGGTGTTGCGATTGTCCAAATCCAAACCTCCACTGGAGACGTAAAACCAAAATCTATGACAGTCGGTAGCGCACAAGAATATCAACATGTGCACATCATGAACCCAATGAAGGGCTTCGGGGCCGTGACCGCGGCGTGCTTTACTTCGGGTTTGGCGGGCGTATATTTCGAGATGGTACTCAAGAACTCCCGCGCTGACCTTTGGGTCCGCAATGTCCAGCTTTCCCTCTTCTCCCTCATACCCGCCCTCCTCCCTATTCTTTATGCCGAGAAAGTTGCTGACTCTCAGGGCCTCATCTTTGATCTGTTCCGCAATTTCGGCGCCTGGGCCTGGGCAACTGTTGCTATCCAGGTTTTCGGAGGTCTTATCACCGCCCTCGTCATCAAGTACTCTGACAATATCTTAAAAGGCTTTGCCACCAGTTTGTCCATCGTCTTATCCTTCCTCGCGTCTGTTTTCCTCTTCGATTTCCACATCACATTTTCGTTCGTCATCGGGGCTTCCACCGTGCTTACCGCCACATGGATGTATAACCAGCCTGCCGGGAAAGAACCCATCATCAGCCTAACCCAGGTATCTGATTCAAAGCCCAGCTTTGTCGGAAGTCCTGTTGGGCCGGATGAGCCTATACTAGGGCAATTCTCACGCAAGAAGTCCACGACTTCACTGGCTATTGCATCCGCCCTTGGTATGAAGGCTGCTAATTCCAACCCTAACGTTGCTGGGTTTACGGAAATGTTGGATACGACACGGTATACACAGGCGCCTTATGGATCTCCGTATGCTTCACGGACCCCATCGCGTCTGCCTTCTCGTGCACCAACGCCGATTGGCTTCCGCCAAAGCCAAGATGGTACCAGCAGTTAATGCGTAGTTAAGCGCTACCCTTGCTGTGTTGTGTACCACACGATGCGGCGATGCGATGCACTGTGATGTGAATTGATGAAATTTTTGACGTAACGCCCCCTTCATGACGATGGTTTTTGACTTTTTTCCTTTCCTCTACTTATCAAATTACTTTACTCTACATTATTTCCCCTTCCCCCTTTTCCTTCGTTCACGGGTTTTCCATGGCGCCTGCACTTCCGCGCTTCGACTCCTCGGCTGGTTTTCTTCAACTTCAATCTCCCGCCATCTTCCCCTTCAGTGAAAACTTCCATCCTCAAAATGACTGTTGGCACCTCTTATTTCTACTTCACACCTCACATATAATCTTTCCCGCCCGCTTTGATGCTACATATATACCCCCAAACTGGCTTTTTTATCACCCTCTTCTTGATTTTTAAGTCGATGCTCACTACGTACTCGAGATTACTTCAACCAATTATACAGGCCGGACAAAGAATGCGTCTCATAACAAGCCATTTTCAATGTTTTTTTCTTTATTTTTTTTGTAGTGGGTTCTTTTTGCATATGGATCTGTTAATCAAAGCTTGTTCAAAATTCGTTCTTACTGGCATGATCAGATGATTACAGTCAAAGTTACGCCACATATGTTAAGCGCGGTGATGCGAATTACAACATTCAAATTCTTGAAATACTTAAATAAGACTGGGAGCCTACATTCCAGCGGAAGTCGCATTGAAACTCGAAGGACAAGATGTGCTATTGTCAAGGCTATTGTTGCTGCTCAGGCATTCGGAGTTGGAAACGGGGTTGCAAAGCATCGAAACGAATTTATTGTTCTGGACTTCTATTTAATCTGATTCTATCTCGATGAATTCTTGTATCACCCTCAAGGCGGGAGCCGTGACTTCGATTCCTGATTAAACGTCGACACCCTGGATGACCCATGGCTGCGACGGTGCACGGTCGAGAACATGCTGAAGTTTTTGAGGAGGCTATGAGGGAGATGGAGCGAAACGAATGGGCCGACATGGCGTTATATCCAGTTTGTCACGGATGCATGAAACAGGTAGTTGAGGTGCGTTTTCGCAAGGATGATAGGTTTAACATGCGATGATCCTCACACTCTTTCGCGGCTTTCCAGAGACCTCAGATGCGATGTTCAAAATGCAAAGTCGCTACATACTGTAATAAACAAGTAAAAATGTTGCAAATCTTCATGGTATCCTCTAATGGTGTATTATCTTAGTGCGCGACTGTCGATTGGTTAGACAGAGTATTGCCAGACGGGAAAATTAAAGAAGGTCATCGAACCCAATGCAAGGATTACCAGGTATGTTTGCTCCTGCATTCCTCTGGAGTACCCTGACAGCTAGTATATTCTAGAACTGTGCCGCGGATGGGCCAGAAATGACCAGAATATCCAATCAGTTTCCGTGGACTCATCCACAAGCCGATGGAACATTCAACTTGGACGTTCTACGTGTCTGGATGAAAATCTATGGATCCGGGCGCGAGTATGGTTACTGGACAGAAAAGCCCTGTTGCGGGAATCATCCCAAATATACACGAGGATTCCTTCTTCTTGAAGAGGACCATCTTACGGACAAGGAGGGCTGGAAGTTGTCCGAAAATCTAATTCCATGGTTGGATCATGAGGCGTTTCGCAAAGGAAGCATATCGGCTCCAGACCCCTTGTTGCTTCCCCTACATAATTGGCTGGATTATTATCGGTGGCGCAGTTTACCTCCGAGTTCTCCCGCAGCCTTGCGACTGCACTTTCCGCTTACGATTTATCGACTTTTGCATGTCCTGGGTCTCGATCGCACATCTGATAGGCGTCATCTCAAAGTTCATCTACTAGGAGTAGATGAAATTCTCGATTTTCTCCCAATGTGAGTTTACATTCTGCGTCACAAAGGCGTCCATTGAGCTCAAAACTATGAATTAGTTTCGGCGAATTGACCCTTCTCCTTCCTAACACTGATCTGGACCTCGTACTCTTTGGACCCGGTGTCTCGGCGTTGAGAGAGGAAGCATCATACCGCCCTTATTGCCTCGCTTCTCGACCTTTTGCTTATACCTATCGCGCGCCTAAAGCGGCCGGAGGAGGAAGCATCCGTATAGAGCTTGCGCGTTCTGGCCCAAATTACCTTGGCCATGATTTGGGACCCCTACGGAGCGAAAAGCCTGATGCCATACTGGCGATGAACGTCAATCCTACAGAGGACCCCTGGTACGCTGTCGTCCTGGCGTCTCGTGCACTTGCCATTCCTTTCGCGATTACATCCACCATCAAAACGGCATTGTTCATAGGCATACGAACTCTTTTCAGCAGCTTGAGCTTAGCCAGAGTCACTCTTTGGCAAGCTGTGAAGATGAGTTATCCTGAGCAACGTCGGATCGACGCAACGAATGTAAATGAATTTGCCATTGAATTGAACCCCTTCATGCACCCTGGCCCGGAACCTAGATCGATATCTAATGGACCTTCATCGTCTAACGCATATATTCTTGTCATCACACGCCGTGGCGATCCCAAAATTGATGTTTGAGTCGGTATATATGACCTATATTCTTGTTTTTTGATACAATTTTATCATCTTTTGTTTAAATAAATAATAACGGTGGTGGGATACACCTTGAAGTTTCAATAACTCCATCATCAGGCTTGAGAGTTTTCACTCCTGATAGGACTTGGGAGCACTCCTTTGGGGCCGCCCAGTGTTGCTATAGAATACTTCATCTCCTGCCTGTCTCGCACGACCTTTGCTACCGCCGTTTCCTCTAGACCTCCCCAATTGTCCAACGGCAGCCATTCGCAGTCGCATGACGTCGTTAACCCAATCGGAGGCCTTGAGCAGCTCGACACCTTTTCCATGGAGAACAGCTTCTTCCAAGTCTGTTAGAATTTCGAACGAGGTTCTCTCCCCGGTACGCCACAACAGAATCTGTAAAATCGCCTCGGGAAGAAGGACGTTTAAGCAATACTGTGTCGCCGGCTATTAGTACACTCGTGTTTACAAATAGAAAATCTTATCTCACGTCGTTTTTCTCGCTCCGAGAGAGAGCCTCAAACGCTTGACAGCCATATTGTCGTTGCATATTAGTAGCGATATCATGGCTGCTCTGTAGATCAGCATCATCAATTTAGATTCTGGAAGTTGTGTCGACAGCAAACCACATACCGCTGAAGATGCGAAGGAGGAATTTGGAGGCAGTTCAGCCTCTGAATTAATATCAGTCGCTGTTGGTGATACTGAGCGGGCGTAGACAGTATCACTCGCTTCCAGGACAGACTCCTGACTTAAAGATACTGGAATGTCCGCTTCATCAGTAATTACTTGGCCCTTTCGCTCGTCCCGCAGACACCATTCAGCTACATGACGTTGAAGTGCGTCCACATCACGAGGGTCCATTTGACCTCTGAGGCCTGCTTCTTCAACTGCACTTTTCCGCTTGCTGCCACCAGCAATGAAGTAGCTATGCCGTTGCATTGCTGGAGGATAATTCTCGTTGAGGATCGCCATCAAAATGGGCTTCACATACGAAAACTGTTCACGGATGCTGAGTAACCTGAAGTCATCCGTAGAGGGAGGAGGTTGTATGGGAATTGGGCTAGTTGAGCGTCGTTGGTCGTCACTGTCCTGTTGTTCTGCGGGATTGTCGTCTTCATCATTGGGAACTTCAATAACAGTACTGTCCCACTGTCCAAGCTGCCAAACAATAAAATGAGAACAAAAAAGGGAAGTACACGACAGGTCCAAACCTTGCATGTTGCAAACTTTTCTTCTTCCGCAATATAAAAGCTACGACGGGGGATATGCTGCAGTTTACCGTCTAGAAACTCGACATAGTATTTATCTTGCTTTGTTGGCTTGTCCGCAGGAAGGTATTCGAGAACTTTTGCGGGCCAATAAACCGTGTCAGTGGCACGTTCTAATGCCAAAACGAGTTCGCCTGGGATGGTGATGGAAATATCTGGAGGGCGCGGCGACCATTTCGCCAGAGGAGTCTTGGAGATCTCGGAGTCAGAATCAGAGCTAAAGCTCATTTTCCGTTTGTTTTTGGACTGAGCCTTTGCTGAGACAGCTTTAACGGGACTTGAGGGTGCCGAGTAAGTTCGGAATTCTTCAGTCCCAATTTCTGGGAGATCGCTGTCGTAAGCGTCGTCACTCAGCAAGAAAGGAGACTTGCGGTCAATAGTCGCATGTTGTTTCTGAGGTATTGTGGGCTTCTTGGGGGGCAGGTGTTTAGCCTCATCCACGGCTTCCACCTCTTCCACTGCAAGTCTCCACCTACGCTTCAGTGGCTCCTTGTCGACCTTCTGTCTTTTGCGGGGTGAGGCATGAATGCTGGAAGATACCACAAAGCTCGTAAACTCAGGCTCTTCGAACCGTCTGCGTCCATTGGAATTATTCCACGGGAGAATGTTCGCATGAGAGGGACTCCGGATCTCGACAACCTCGACGTCGAAGCCAGAGGGATTAGTTAGTGATATACGCAAGGGTATTGAGGTATAGCTCGTTGACACGACCTGAATACCAAAAGTTGAGATGTAGGGTCAATGTGAACCGATGAAATTATCTGACCTTGCCTGGCCACCATATCCACTCATCTTTCCGAGTCTCCGAATGAGTAGAGTCATGGACGCGTGCCAAGTGGTCGACAAGTACCCATACACGTTTCCCGAGCTTCTTAATATCCCAAGTCTCGTGCGGCTGGGATTTTGGAGGTTGTTTGCGTGAAGAAGTCGATTTACTACTGACAGGCTTTTTGGTGGATGACGTGGAAGTGACGGGTATTGGCAATGCTTCAGGACTTAGACGAGGAAAGTCGCGAAGAGTACGACGCTCTACTGGCGATGAAACCGGTGTCAATGGAGAGATGTCCGAATCATCGAGGCCAGAAACATTGTCCGGCGGTGGTATAAGAACGGCGGTAACTGGCTTCACAGGCTTCTTTAGAGGACGGGGACGTGGTCGAGATGCAATGGTGATGACGGAGGATGACTGAGACGCAGATTCACGCGTCGATGTCGTTGAGGACATCGAGCGCACTGCTTCTGATGAAAAGTCCTAGGATTCAGTCCTCGGAAGTCGCGTCTCGTCACGATGTCACGTCTCCTGGCATCAACACAACTCCTTCATTGCTCCTTCACAAGTTCTGTTTCATTTTCCGCACTTAGATTGGGATATCTTATGGCCTTATTCTTATTATGACGGCCATATTTCTGAAATTATTTTCGTCGTTCATCGGATCCATGATCATTGATAAGATGGCTAGCCACGATACATAAACCTTGCATAAACCGTGTCCTGGAAGGCCAAGACTTCAACCGCCGTAACAAGCCACTCTAACTCAATCTTGCTCAACTTTCTCAGGAAGAAGATGAGGAAGGCAAGCAGATGACTTGGTTTGTCAAAGAAGACTCTGCGCTGCCTGATACCACATCCCATTTGGACACGGGGTACGGACCGCTGTGTATCACTTGAGCGGCACCTTTAGTTCTGTGCAAGGTACGAATGGATACAACTGAATTGCGAAGTTACCACAAGCCACCTTGAGGCGTTAACCCTCTTTATCTTGCTCTTAGTCTGGAGTTTCGCGGGAGCATGATAATGATTGCAATGATAGGATATGTCAGAATTCCCTGGGTTTCATATAATGTGTTGGGGTAGATTGTCGGTGGACGCAGAGTAGATTGAAAAGAAAAATTTGTTGGTGGAATGGTTTTGAAGAAAGGAACAGAAAACTAGAATGGAAAGCTGTAAGTAGTATTTGCCAAGACCAATGACAAGAGATCAAGAAGATTGACTGGCATGCAGATGAGGATGACCTGGTACAGCATGTGGATAATTTTCAATGTTGGGAAAAGTTGGGTTTGGGATGAACACCACTCGTTGAGTGCCTTCTCTCAATGCGTCTGCCTTCGCCCGACGATGAAGAGAATTTTCCAGCAAAACTCAGAAGTCGTTTGAAGAACGGCGGTTTCTTGCTAGCAGGCGATTGAGGAGAGTATGCTACCTGTGTTGGGGAAGTTGCGGTTGCAATCGACAACTGTGGGCTTGGAGCCTACCCATAAAGCTTTAACGCATGATACACCTACGAACTAGGAAATAAAACTCACGAGCACATGGATTTTTTGGCCAGCAGAGGGTAGGACGTAATAAGTACTGCCAGAGTCGTCACTATTGAGCGAATCGGAGGATGCAGATCGAGTGAGAGGGGGAGGAGGGGTTATCGGGGGGCCATGACTGCGACCCCAAGAATTACTATGGCCTTTCCACGTACCCCCGTGTTGCTCTCCCTCTCGAGGGGATGTGAGGGGTCGCGCAATGTTACTAGTAGTAGCCATAGGTGGGAAGGTGTTCCGTGGATATTGTGATCCCACTGGTGCTGAGTGGCTGTATGCCATCCCATTTGGCCCCAGTGGTGGGGGATGATGATATATAACAGGTGGTGCATAGTTTGGTCGAGAACTATTCGATGGAGCATAAATAATTGCAGGGGGTTGCCTATGTAGATGTGGCGGCACCCGGGCTTGGGGGTACGAATGCCATGGCGAAGGTGGTTGCCCATGCGCATATTGTTCTGGCTGACTTGGCATCTGCAGTGGTGGCAACGGTGCGCGGATCGTAGGTGAAGTAGCTCCAGGGTAGGGAGTACGAATGCGTGGATTGGTTGATAGTCCTGGCATTGGATCATAGCGCACTGGATGCTCTATGGATCTGGGAAGAGATTTAGACCGAGGTTGGTTGGATGAGGAAGATTGTGGATCGGCCGTTGCTGAAGGCAAAACTCTAATCTCCTCAGGAGCCGGCGAAGGCTCAAGCGGAAATGGGTTCGACCCGTACGGACCTGATTGGGCAAGCGGAGAGCTGGGATGGGAACCCGACCTTGCTCGGTGGCGGGAGCTCGTCGACCTCGGAGAAGTCGGAGTAGCTGATGAAGCTGGCGAACGTGATCGACTATCACCTCGTCTCTGTCTTGACCTGCTAGCCCTAGGTGAATCCAAAGGATTTGGTATTGGAACATCAGGTCTTCCATCGCCGTAACGCAAGACCATTTTGGGAGGCAAAGAATCCGAGCTTCCTGCCTCCGAAACGGGAGATGACGGGATCCATCCGTCAAGCTCGGAAGGCGGGGCAGATGGAGACAAGAATCCCTGCTCATCGTTTGCGTTTATCCAGTAGGCCGTCCTTTCACGTGCAGTCATGTACTCCCTAAGAGCCTGGGACGACGTCGTGTACTCCGTCATTATGGGTCTTGAGGCGGAACGGGAGGGCTAGACAAAGCCAGATTGTGCGGAGGGGTTTGAAGTTGGTGAACACAGGGGTGGGTCAAAGGGAAGCTTCGCAAGGCCTGGGAGCACAAAGGTTTTATAGCACGGCTTAAAAAAGCCAGTCCGTGAACGTGCTTTGATTAGCATACTGCTGGGAATCCCCAAGGGTCCAGACAAGATTATCAACAAGTGTGGACAGGATCAGAACGTGTTCACCTCGAGGCAAGGGGACATCCTCGGCTCTACCAAACTCGGCAGGGATGATAATTACAGGTTAATACCATCAAGGTAGCCATTGTTACATATCCTCTGTCTCTTCAAAACCAGTATAGCTAAGACTTTCAGACGGAACTCCGAGAGTAGAAGATAAGATCCAGCGTCACATGGCATCAGATTTTCCGCTCTCATAAGTGTATACGTAGCCATTTCATGTGGTCGATTTGAATGGAGGATGTAAATGTCAAGAGCCGACGAAGAGTTACGAGGAACACAGAAGTTTGGGCCTTGACAAGATGGTACCGTTGTCTTGATTATTGCGGCTTTAAGGTGCTGTCCACAATGCATACTATCTTTGATTTCGAACAAAGGCACTCCACTTAAGGTTGGCGGGACTGCATGACACCACCCATGACATAACTTAGAAACTTGTAAATGAACTGACACTTGTCAGCGGAGATGAGGGCTTCATCAGTTTCCGGCCAGGATTGAAGTCGACGAGTTTCTCAGGTTCTCGACCCCAGTTACTCTCCAGAATATTAGTATATGAGCATGCTGCATGCCTTGAAGCTCGAAGGCCGGCACACTCAGGGGATTGGGGAATATAAATATGCCCGAAAAGGTCCGGTTCGGGACTCGAGGAATAGTCAAAACGGTGATGTTATTTGAAGTGACTATGTGGCAATTAAAAGGCCGTTCAAGAAAGGAACAGTTATACTTTTAATCATCCACGAGAAATGAGACTCGGTCAACACGAGGCAGATTAAGCTGGTCAAAACAGCTCCATTGAGATATG
>JABAJW010008997.1:19898-31387 GCA_018855395.1 Arthromyces matolae | reverse complement strand
GAAGATAAAGTGGGAAGAACGAAACGTAACAAGAAAAGTTTCGGGGTGGAAAGCGATGAGGATAAGCGAGACAAGACCCCACGAAGCAAGACCGAAGAAAACGCAGGAACCACACAAACAGACAAGGACTGCGTGTCTGGTCTCAAGATGTGTCTAGCTTTCGTGACTCCGAAATGGAGAAGTCACGGCACGCAGGATAGGGCGTGCGCGAAGGTATGGACATGGCATGGGTGATGACATGAAAAACTGAGAGAAGATATGAAAGAAAAGTGGAAGAAGAAAGGACAGGAAATGAATGAGCGAATAGATGGACGTACACCATTGAGAGGTTCTGGATGATTTGCAAGGAGAAGAACTATGCAGAATGGAGTTGTCAGTATCGTGTCATCTCGTGTCAGCCGCAGTCAATGTGGG
Organism: Arthromyces matolae; assembly: GCA_018855395.1. Classification (NCBI taxonomy): domain Eukaryota; kingdom Fungi; phylum Basidiomycota; class Agaricomycetes; order Agaricales; family Lyophyllaceae; genus Arthromyces; species Arthromyces matolae. The sequence goes on along the minus strand of JABAJW010008997.1, from coordinate 30,973 downwards.
TGAAGATAAGGTTATGAATGAACGAGAGAAGTGGAGTGGCGTTGCGAGAGAGAGACGATATAATAGCCATTGTTGCGAGGAGAGTAAAGACAAGAAGAATTGAAGGCAGATGTCGCTAGGTGGTGTGAAAGGATGTATGGAAACAGGTACTTACCAACGCAACGCAGAACAACAAAGGGCAAACCGCCAAGAGCGCAAAGCGCGTGACGCCTCCATCCAGCGTCCATTCCTGGAAAAGAGTTTTGATACCGTTGCCAATGAAAACTATGGGCATTGAGTTAGCGAAAAGACGAAGGAAGACGTGGGGGGGAAAACATACTTGTCGACAAGGCTGCGGCTAACCCGTTATACAACGGAGCAAGTAACATGGTCCTCCTTGTCTGCTTGGCCTCGTTCCATTTCTGTTCGTCGTCGGCTTTCTCACCCTTCTCGTCCAAGGGGATGGAATTACTCTCATCTTCGCCCTCTTCAATTGGTACCTCGACCTTGCGACCGTACCAGGTGCGCTTGTATTTTTTTCGCTGGACGCCCTGGGCACGAGCGAGAGGAGAGCCGCCAAGGGGAAGCGCTGGAGGAGGAGGAGGAGGAACGGCTGCATGGGGAGATGCAGACGCGACTGAATTGCGCTTTGACGCACGAAGGGGCGCAAGGACCTCAATACTTGATCGTGCGCTAGCAGATGTAGACTGGATATGTGAAGCAGCGGAGATGCTAGGTGAGTGAGGGTGAGAGAGGAGAGAGGGAGGTGGCGGGACCAAGGGAGTTGCGCGCCAGAGGAGTTTGATAAGACGTTCTTCAAAGTCTGTGCAGGTCGGGACTATACGGTCAAGGACGTCTGACCAGATTATCAGGACACGTTCGTCGCGCTGAAAGAATTAGATCAGAATTGGGTTGATTAATTAATTTAAGGCGAGCGACTTGCAATGAAAGCAGCACATTGTTCCTTGTCTGCTGCAGGTAAAGCGAGCATGGTGTCTATAATCTGAATACGAGTGTTTGCATCGACGTAGACGGTCTGGTCGTCGGGGTGAACGGCTGCGAGTGCAGCATGGACAGCGGCACTGCGTATCTTGACGGCTACTGCAGGGTTGAGAGCAGCGACAGCCGTTTCAAACGGCTCAAGGGAAGGGTTTTCGTATGGGAAGACTCGGAATTCTGGGACTGGGTCTATAGAGAAAGAATGAGGCAAAGGATGGAAAGAGATAAGGAAATTATTACCATTAACGTCTGAAATTCTGAGAGCGACGCCCGAGGAAATGTTTTCCTCGTTTGGACGGAACCAAGCGTCGCCTTGGGTTTGACGAAAGAGCCAGTGAAGGAGAGCGTCGTTGCGGTCGTAATCCATGAGGCCAGTCCAAATTTCAAAAAAAATTATGAGAGGGTTATATATGGGATAAAGCAAGTGGTCGGGGGGCATTGCTGACGTCAGAAGTGAATCTGAAGTGAATCTTGGTTCCTGGTTGCAGACATGCGTCGGAAGCAAATTCGGGGACATCTAGTTCGGATGCCTAAAATAGAAAGAAGCATGTCGAGTCGGCCATCAGCGATTGAACACAAAAGCCTCGAGACAAAAGTGACCTACTTACCCACTTCGAACGATATGGCTGAGCCAGATTTACCCAGAGGTGAACAGTTGCCCACAGACGTGACTCCTCCCGTCGCTCCTCGCACTCCCAGTCCCAGTCTCAACCCTCCTCGTCCTTTCTTTCTAGCAGGCGCTCGTCCTCGTCGTTCCGCATCCGACAACATTGCTCCTCCTCCTCCATCCAGTTTCGTCTATCCATTTCAATCATACTCAGGCAACCCTGACCCTTTACCAATGTTCTATGGTCATGGTCGTCGTCGTATGTCCCTCGAAAGTCTAGGTCACCACGGTTATACCAGCGACAGCGACTCCAACCCCGACCCTCTTGACCTCCATAAACCTCAGCCTCCTTTTGCAACATCAAGCTCATCCAGCTCTCTATATCGCGCCTCTGCTGCTGCCCCTATCGCTGCCAATGCTACTTCCCCTCAACCACCTCCCGCTCAAGTCTTCAGACCTCCTTTCCTTTCCCCGGCTTCTCGTCCAACTTCAGCCCTCTCTTGGGCCCCGCCGGCCCTCGACTACAATGGATCATCAACCGCACTTAATTTATCTCCCTCTGGTTCAAACCTTGCGCTGGCGCATATACAACATCGTCCACCCCTCCCTAGTACTATGATCGAGAAAGGAGGCTCACTGAAACCTGGTCGTTCCCTCGATTCTCTCGATCCAAACCAACCCAAGGACGAACGAGATCCCGACGAAAATGATATTCCACCTGCGACGAAGGACTCTAAACGTCATCGACTTTCGTGGTGGCTTACGTTTTCCTGTCTAGTCCTCGGAGTAGCAGCCGCAGCAGCCTTGTGTTACACCGGTGTCAATGATGTCAAGAAAAAGATGTTGAATGAGAATCAGCTTTGTCTGGTTATGGACGAAAATTTCTCGGAAGGGACTTTGAATGATGCGTATTGGACTAGGGATGTTTTGGTCGAGTGCGTCCTGCTAGTTTTTTTTCTATACATTGAAAAGCTAACGGTTCATTACAGCGATCGAGGATTCCAAATATCCACGAACGCAGATAAAAACCTATACATCCTCAACAATCAGTTGTACATCTTCCCGACCTTGACGAGAGATGACGTACCAGATTATGCACAGGATGGTCAAACATACGAGGTCCAAGGTTGTACTGGTGACGTTGCGGCAGCTGCGCCTGCTCCGGATACAACGCAGCAACAGAACTCGACCAGTGGGAATGGCAACACAAGTGCAAGTGCAAGTCAGAGTCAGAGTCGGACTTCGAGCGCAACAAGTACGGCTGTTAGAGGTGGCAATACGGCGGCAGGGAATGGCAACGGGAACACCAATGGCAACGGGAACGCACTCGTAAAGAGACAGCAGGGTTCTACAAATGCTGGAGGCAACGGCGGCGATAACGGGAACAACTCTACTTCCGCATCGAATTCCACCTCTACCTCATCATCATCTGACAACTCCACGACCTCCACGAACTCAACGTCGACCACCGGCACTAACGGTGGCGGCGGTAATACGATCGCTGCCGGTGGCCTAGACTTATGCACGTTACTTTACAGGATTCTATCTGAACATTGACTTGGGAGTGGGTGGTAAGACAGGATGGTTCCCAGATGACAAGGGAAGCAAGCCATGGTATGATGGGTCTCCAAGTAAGTCGCTTTCAAAAAAGATTTCTTTTTTTCCTTCGTCTTTGCCTTGGCCTTCCTTCATGCTCTCTATTTTTCTTGTCTCGGTCTCGCTGAGCCGGACGCTACTTGCCCACTCCACTTAGAAGTAACTGGGGCGTATGGACATGGCGATTCTTATCATCCAAACCTCTCGTCATCCATCATCTTCGCATTACGTCTCCCATCCATCAATCATACATCGTCACCATCTTTTCCCAATGACCCCGATGACCCTCATTATTCTCCTCACGATATTTGATACGCGTAACGCATTCGCGTCGATGTGATGCTCAGGCTCAGGCTCCGGTCCAAGCCTTGACGTGGATTGTACGTATGTGTATACGTATGCGTCTGGCAGGCTGGCATAGGGTATGAGCTTGAGTAGATCTTTTTTCGCGCCTCCTATTTGTTCATCTCGTCGTTCCCCATCCTTTCTCGATATCACCCTTTCCATTCCCAGCTTTCTCAGCTCCCTAAATATCTTTGCCAGTCCCAAGTGCCTTCTTCCATCCCTTCATTCCATCGCTGTCCTCCTTTACACTCCCCACGCCTTTTACTCCTCGCATCTCTTTGTTCTCATACCCCTCCGGCACGGCGAACAATGTTGCTATACCCGTTGATGATGATAGCGACAGGAGGTCATCGAAGAGCGAAACGACCCTATCTATGGCCGGTCTGGGCCGGGATCTGTTTTTCCGTTCATCTTCGCCTTGATGCTCGTCCATTTTCACTTTTTCATATTCATCTTCGCCTTCTCATTTCTTATCTCCTATCTTGTACAAGTTCTCAACCAATGCTGACAATACCTGTGACAGCTGCCATGCGCGATTTCAATGACGCTCTAGATACCTGGTACGCTACATGGCCGCAGAGTGCGGATGATCGGGCTTTTAGGATGTACGTCTATCTTCTTTTCTTTTCTTCTCTTCCTATTCATATCGGTTTCCCAATCTTCCGTAGCTCGTCAGTCAAAATGTGGAGCAAGGAACCATGCTCATAATCCCTCTGATATCCCGGAATTGGAATCGATGCAATATCCCCAATCCGTATCTCCCTCCATCACAATAACGGAAACGAAAGAACAACCAAACGAACTCTTGCGCGTGTTGATTTGCGAAATACTTTACATACAAACATACCCCACAAGGTGGTTTTTTGTTTTTATTTGAACATCATACATTTATACATTCCATACGTTTACACAACCCATTCAACGTCGCACAACCCATCAATATTTACTACACATCACGTTTACGATCTGCTACGCTACCTCTTTACCCCATCCCTCAATTGCGGACGAACACGACGTCGGTGATGATAGTTGTAGGAAATGGACCTCTTGCTTACTTGCTTACAGTTAACTACTTAGATCTTTAGTCTGTCGCTGTTGTGATGTCGGTCCTTACTTGCTTTCAATAAGAAAAATTTTCTCACTTATGGTCAGTCTGTTGTCTGCTTTGCTCTTCCGGATACATTCAACCACAACTGCATGGGATGCGGTGAGGCTTTTTTGAAAGATTTCGAGGTCTAATCCTTCCATAACTCCTTTGAAAAGATAAATCAGAGAGAAAGACATAGGCTCGGAAATTAATATCGGTCATGGTCAGTGCGCCACGCATTTTCTTGATCCGGGTAGCAGACCTTAGTAGATATATGATGTACTAGTACGCGGTCTATAAATACAAACCACCGACGACTATGACACTTTATTACCCTTAGATTGAGATTTGCATTATGCTTCAATTGAGGGGAACAGGTGACATACACATACGTCTGATATACTACTACCTACGTCCAGTTATCCGATCTATACCTAGTAATATTTAAGCCTTAGACAGGACAACATAAAGGAAATTCATTGGAGTTGAGTTGAGCCGGTGTACTACAGGCGTACTATAAGTAGGCTAGTAGAGCTGCTCATGATCAGGCTGTACCGCCGTACTCTGGCACAGTTCAAGGTGGTTTTGCTCTCAAACGCATTCAGTAACCATGTCAAATCGTGCGCTCAACGATGACGAAGTTCTACAACAGATGAATAAGATGGTCTGCAGTACTCAATCGTTCATCTTCTAATCTTACGCTGTCCCAAGGTTGCCTTCATCAAGCAAGAGGCGCTTGAGAAGGCACGAGAAATCAAGGTTAAAGCAGATGAAGAGTTTGCGATTGAGAAGGTACGTTCTACAATCATCTCAGCAGATCCTTATGCCAACCGCTTTGCCTAGGCCAAGCTCGTAAAGCAGGAGCAACAAGCCATTGACGCACAATACGAGAAGAAGCGAAAGGGTGCTGAGGTCGCACAAAAGATGTATGATCCCTAATCATATGTCTCCATGTAACCTCATCCCGATATCCAACATGCAGTGCGCAATCGACACTCACTAACAAATCCCGTCTCAAGCTGCTCCATCGTCGAGAGGAACACCTTCAAGAGCTGTTTGCGACATCGCGCGAGGCTGTCGTTAAACTTTCTACAGATAATGGCCGATACGTCCAGTTCCTTGAAGGTGTCATTGTCCAGGGCTTCCTCCAGATTATGGAAGCTACAGTCACTGTACGTTCCCGGCCACAAGACGTTGAACTCGTCCAGCAAGCAGCTGCAAGTGCCCAGGCTTCATATAAAGAAATCAGCGGAAGACAGGTTGAATTTGTTGTTGAAGGAAATCTTGGACAAGACGGGTGAGTCTTGAATGGATAATGCAACACTCCTTCCGCTCATATCACCACGATAATCTCTAGTGCTGGGGGCGTCGTCTTGGTTAGTGGTTCGCGTCGCATTACACTTGATAATACATTGGACGAGCGTCTACGATTACTCGAAGACAGAGTGAGTGTGCTACTCACCCCACACCTGGCATAATAATCAGTCATCCTTTTAGATGCTTCCCGAGATACGAAAGGATCTCTTTGGCGCCAACGAGAATAGAAAGTTTTACACATAATGTATACCATGACCAAGTATGCATTAACCATTGAAGAACTTTCTCTGGGTAAAAGTCTGCCTCAAAGTGAAAGTGAAGAGATTCGGAGCTACAACAACAGGGTCCTCCGGAGACACCAAAACCGATCTTGCAAGACAGACAGAGAACAGAGGTTAGAAACAGTCTTGGTTGCAAGAGAGAGATTACGGTAAGCCAACATATCTGAAAATACAAAGTTCCGAATATACATAAGTTTCAACAAAAAAAGAGATCATGACTAGTCGTGGATGGGTATGAAAAAAATCCTCTTCATCTGCGAACTCAAACTGTCCAGCATCGGTCGAACTAGGACCCCTCGGGGGATTTTACTTTGTGGCCGGCACGAAATTCTCCTTGTCACCCAACTCCCGCACAGGACTTATTGCCCCTTTCCTCATTCCGAACTTCCTGTCGCTTTCTACGGGTGCGTCAATGATTTCAAAACTGATATCACTCCATTCATCAGGCATCTGCTCAAGCATAAGCGGAGTATGCGCCTTCAACTTGAGGCCGCCTCCCGTAATATCCATTCGAATAGGTGACTCTGCTAGCGATGCCAACATGTCCGTGTTTTCGATGTTTGAAGCCGCATTCTTCCATGCAGTCTGATTTGCACGTCGCTCGGCAAATGCAGCTGCGGCGCCTCCTGGCGTAGGCTTCGGAGGGCGAATTTTGGACGCGCCGAAGGATGGAGGAAGAGTAAGTCCCAAACCGACAGAGTCGAATTTTGAGACAAAAGCCGCTAGCGCTCGACGTTCCTCTTCCAGTGTAATTCGAATCTGTGCATCCATCTATAAGAAAAAATGGGCACATAGAGCTTTCGACATACCGTCTTCTCCTTGTCGAGCTGTTTGACAAGTTCCTCCGCCCATCGTTCCTTTTCTTCCCTCTTCTTGATTTCTGCCGCCACCTTGTCCTGCCACTCTTTCTCAACATCCTCCTTTACTTGACGCAACGGCTCCCCAAGGTTGCTCTCGTAGCCTTTCACGACAATCTCGAGCTCACGGATTGTTTGCTTTTGTTGTTGAATCAACTGATCCTTGTCGTTATCTGTGGCATCGACAGGCAATGGAGGACGCGAATCCAAAGAGGCCTCGAGGGACAGAATCTGCGTCGACTGAGATTCGATCTGTAGCCGGGCAGACAATAGTTCTTGTTGAAGCTAAACAGACAATACAGGTCAATATCAATATCAGATTCAAACAGGACAGTTACCTGGTACGGAGACATGTCGAAGTCAAGTTTGATAGGACTCGCAGGGCGACTATCATCGCCAGTGAGAGTCTGACTGGTCAGGATCAACTTTGTCAATTGTTGGATTCGAGAATTGAGGTCTTTCATTGCTTTGGACTCGTCAATTTGCTAATTAACCCTTCTCAGAGACTTTCGTTGAAGCATGGAAACAACGGGACATACTTCACGAGCATTTCCAGACAGCGACGGCTGGAGCATTCGAGTGAGCTTGGAATTACGATACGGAATGTGATCACTTGAAATCCCTCAGTCAAGATAGTAAGGAGAACAGGAGCTTGCGCACGTTTTGCCCTTGGAAGCATTGTCAGCAAGAGTTCCGATGACGGTTCCAAGAGTGAGCAAGCTGGAGGTTGGTCAGTGATTGCCTGTGCCTACAAGAGAAAAAGGACGCACCTAGTATTTATATATTTACCTTCTTTTGTCCTTTCCTTATCAGAAGTGGCCTTTTCAGACCCAGCAAGATCTATCAGACTCTGTGATGCCTTGTCAGGTCGAAGCAATAGGGAATGTAGAACTGTAAATACCAAAACACTTGTTTGAACACTCCTTCCTCCTCGTGACTGCAATCGGGGCAATCCAGGCGTCTGCGATCTGCCTAATCCAGGCGTTTGAGACCGGGGGCCAGGCGTGTTTCTTCCTGCGCCTGGAGTTTGACGTCCATTATTAGTTGCAGGCTTCTCGTCGTCGTCGTCGTCATCCGGAAGACTGCCGCCCCGTTCTCGGCTCTCGATGACCATGCGGAACACGCTGTGACTGCGACTACTTCGCTCATTCCAGTCAGTGCACGCCGTTCGACGATTGCCCTCGCCTCTTTGAAGGACTTCCTTTACGCCCTTCAGACTAGTGACTACCTCTTCTCGGAGAGGTGTCAGTAGAATGTCGTTGCCAGCTCCACCTTGAATCTGCACTGGGTTCTTCGCAGCACTCGAAGGAGGGGCCAGAAGGTCATGAATAGCCTCATTGTATATTTCAAGGTATGAGCAACGGAGAAGATATTCTCGGGTGGGTGTTCGACGAATGAAAGAGAAGACATCTTTCATCGCACGAGGAATGATACCAGGTTCAGCCTCATTTCCGCTCAGGGTGAAAGTCTTGCCAGATGCTGTCTGTCCGTAAGCGAAGATGACAGCATTGTAACCTTCCATTGCAGCATGGACATGAGAGCGTGCAACGGTGCTGTAGATGGGCTTATTCGGTGTGCCAGTGAGTATTGAGTCAAAATTAAAGGACTGGACGGGCGTGCTGGAAGACTTGGCATAATTGGGATCGAGTTTGATGGAACTGGTGGCAGTGGTTGGCGTCCATGCTGAAGTGCCTTCCGTTGGTCTTATTCTGATATGTACTGTTTTTAGAGCCAATACAGAAAAAGGAACTATAAAGCACAAGCCTTATGGATACCATGACTTTGTCTTCTTTACCCAGGTCGTGTGCAGCTGTTCGAAGCCATGCTTCGTCGATTTCGGCAGAAACATCGCCAGGTTCTATGTTTTCGCTATCGACAAGAACGTCCTCTGGGTTAACATTGCTAACGTCCATCTCACTGGTGGGCGGCATCAATAAAGGACTTTCTGCCCCTCTGCGAGTAGGGGTTCCAGGGGTTCGAGGTCGTGCTGGTGTCGCAGGTACTGGTGCAAGGGAGGCTTTATTCAAATTTGCTTTGATATAAGTTTTCGCTCTCGTTTCTGCGGATAACGGCGCCTTGTATTTCTTGCTGGAGGCCAAGAGATTTGGAATAGTTCGAGCCAGTCGAGAGGAGAGATCCGATGAGGTAGTGGCATTAGAGCTTGATATTGAGGGTCTTGAGGACGTTGAAGACGGTGGTCGCCTCGGTGTAAACGGTGTCGGCTTTGCTGGATTTCCTGGTGTGGTCATGGTGGTATAATGAGAGGATCAATCGTTCAACCGTGCGAAGAACGCGAAACAGGCTTTCGAATAATTTAACACGTGACCGTACCACTTCTCTAACCTCAGCCGTATACTACAGTGTAACTGTTTCAACTTATGCTGGCCATGGGTAGAATGTACGCGAAACACCTGTCCGAAGCAGGATGGTTAAAGTAAGCATCTGCAGTTGCCCGTCGTAACGCCATCCATAATCTACGGGCACACACACAGAATCAATGTTTGCGACATCCCATCCAAGCACGCAGATCTCCTTCAAGAGTATGCTTATACACCAAGCATAAGTCCGTTATTGGATGGACATGCCGTCTCTCGATCGTCCGACTTTATCATCTACTCCGTGGAAGCAAAGAACATCAACGATGTGGTACAACAATACGGGCCATGTACGTCTCAACACGTTGATTCGAAAGAATAATGGACCGATATTGGCAGTAAAGCGACCAAGGTGGGTGCGATTGTAGCTGGCCAGACCTCAGTAAAAGCGCCGGAGCGCGAAGCCTTTGAAGCCTACCTTCCGAAGGATGTCTACATTGTCTCGTGCCATTCATTACATGGTCCGACCGTCAATCCTGTGGGACAGCCACTTGTGAGTCCCCAACCAACTGAAAGTAATCCCCGCTTATCTTCATTCGAAACCAGGTCTTGATCAAATACCGTGCACCCCCAGAAGCCTTGACATTCGTGGAAAATATCCTCTCTTGCTTTGGCTCTCGTTACGTTTACCTTTCCTACGAAGAACATGATCTCGTTACGGCGAATACCCAAGCTGTAACACATGCTGCCTTCCTTAGGTGAAAATCACTCCCAGCTATCATAGATTTGTTTCTTACCTCCCTTTTCTAGCATGGGTACAGCTTGGGCGTCCTCGAAAGAGTACCCTTGGGAACAAGGACTTTACGTAGGGGGGATTGAAACGGCAAAGGTCAACATTGTATTCCGAATCTACTCTAATCTATGGCACGTCTACGCTGGGCTCGCCATTCTCAATCCAAGCGCCCGTCTTCAAATTGAACAGTACGCAAAAAGTGCTACGGAGCTCTTTAAACTCATGTTGGCGGGCGGTAGTGGTGCCGCTGATGAGGAGATCAAACTGCGAGAACGCATTGAATGGGCGCGTGAGGCAGTTTTCGGTCTCAAGGAGAAGAGCAAGAAGGAAAGAAGACCGATTTTGCTCTCTCAAGAAGTCTTGGACCGCTTCAGTCTTGGGAAAATGCCACAAGATTCCGTACCACCTTCCCCGATGACGTCCTCATCTTCGCGCCCATCCAAATACCGCCCGAATTCTCATCTTTCTTTACTTGCGATGGTTGATTGTTGGGCTCATCTTGGGATCAACCCGTATGAGCATCTTGCGCTAGCAGCAACGCCGATATTCAGGCTATTCCTGGGTGTTGCAGAACATCTTTTCTTGTCGGACACTCTTCTTGGGAGCGCAATACATTCTGGTCTTTTCGACAACTGGCATCGCTCGGATGATCTGGAATTTGTCGTTGCGGCACGGGGTTGGAGTCAGTGTGTTAACTTTGGGAACTTTGACTTGTATCAGCGAAGATTTGAAACTACACGATCATTCTTTGAAGGCCGGTTTGAAGAGGCAGGTCGACTAGGTTCGGAAATGATCAAGGCAATTATGGAAACGGAGGTGCTACGAGAGGAGGAAGAAGCTGAGATTTTGTTGTAATATGTATAAAATACAAATGCTTCATTTTCCTTGTTATAACTACA
>JABAJW010008997.1:0-19818 GCA_018855395.1 Arthromyces matolae | reverse complement strand
ACTACACACCGTTTATGAACTTTTAGAGTGGCGCAAATGCATGTGATGTTCGGAAGTTTCCGAAGAACTGTACATGACCAGGCGTGCCGGGATTCGGCAAGAAACTTTGTGTGTGTTATCGTCCCCGATCTGTAAAGTCCCTCCATCCCTCAAGACCCCCTGAAAAAATGGCAGCTCAACGCGGTTCGTATATCTTTATCTTTCTCCTTTGAATCACACTTCTAATAACTGGTTTCTTTATCTTCTTTCTCGTCAAATCCCTTTTCTTATAACCCAAAAATTCCTACATCTGGTCTTTCTACAAATTAGGCGGAGGAGCCTCCGGAACTAAATTTCGTCTCACTCTCGGTCTCCCCGTTGGTGCCGTACTGAACTGCGCTGACAACTCTGGAGCTAAGAGCTTGTTCATCATCGAGCCCTTCGGTTTCGGTGCCCGCCTAAACAGGCTCCCCGATGCTGGTGTTGGTGACATGGTTGTTGCATCTGTGAAGAAGGGAAAGCCTGAGTTGAGGAAAAAGAGTGCGTTCAGTTTGACTCTTCAGGATGCTTCTGGGAGATTGGATTTTCTCTCCCGAACGCTGAAGCTTTCCTACTTTGGATATATACTGACCAACTTTCTTCCCTTTTTATAGCAATGCCCGTTGTCGTTGTTCGTCAACGTAAAGCATGGCGCCGGAGAGACGGTGTCTTCCTCTACTTTGAGGTGCGTTTTTCATTCTCGTGTGATTGATTATCAATTCTCACTGACTTGGACAACATAGGATAACGCCGGTGTTATCGTGAACCCCAAGGGTGAAATGAAGGGTTCCGCCATCACCGGTCCTGTAGCAAAAGAATGCGTACGTCTGCCGTTACGGTGTTTCATCCACAAACGTATTAATAAATACACAACAGGCGGATCTGTGGCCGCGTATTGCTTCAAACGCTGGTACAGTGGTTTGAGCATTGAGAGTGTTGACCAGGCGTTGTATACTTTTTTTCTACATATGTCTTATCATGAAACCATGCATATGGCAATACATCTAGCGCGCAGTGACGACACGAAAGGGAAACCGCCTCTGAAAAAAAATGTGATAATCTAGCTACGAGAGAAGGCGGGATTATGGATACACATTTTGAAATCAGCACTTGCTGAGATCGTCTTGGCGAACTTGAGCCCGATTATTGTACTCATTGAGAACTTGTTCGCTATCCGTAGACATTGTTTTGGGCTGAAGTTCTCCGGCAGTTGATTGACCTGCTGAAAAGAGGCGGCTCCTGAGTTTCGTGGAGAGTTTTTTGGTACCATGGTGTCTTCACACAGTCGACGTCCCTTCCATGAATTGGGTCAATTTCCAAAGCTGCTGAGATCCCAGAGAGAATTACTCGATTATGTAGTGGTTGAGAAGCTGATCATGCGTCTCAAGGTGATCTAGCAATCTTATAAAGTACACATAAATGACATTCCTACATACAGTCTAGAACATTACAATAATAAGATACATTGGAGCGCAGGGTTTAAACAAACACGAAACTCGTTCTATTCGCGATGTCTTGATTCCTCGCCGTAACGGTTAAATTTTTACCTCCGTCGACTCTACGGAATATTGCAACACCACCATCAAGGTTTGCGCCCGCGATGATAAATTCGTCGCCGCCGGTCGTCACTGGCCCAAGGGCCATGCTCCGGATTTGCCTGAGGCCCGTTGGGACTTGTGCAACTAGTGACAAAGGCGAATTTGAGGTAGTCGAAGATGTCAGTTGTAAGTCACGACGACTTCGCTTTAACATTCTCTTTCGAGACGATGAGTCACGGTCTGTCGAAGTAGTCGAGGTCGAGTTGTTAAATTGGAAGATAGCAATCGTGTCGCCCTTGGGGTCAAACTCTGGACCGAGATTACGGTTGCTCACATAGATGAGCGGGTCAGGGAAGTCAGCAGTTGAAGTCGAAATGAGGATTTCAGCAGCCGCAAACTTGGCGTTGAGATTGTTAGGTGGGATCGTGGAGATGTTGGCTAGGAGAGGCAATGTTGTCCCATTGGGCGCGGCTGGTATGTGCATCGCTGTGAGAGTAGAAACAGTTTCGCTGACGATGAAAAGAACGTCGTCTGTGCACTCGAGAGTTAGATGACGAGTGAGTAAATTTTAGGCTGAGAAAAACGTACTATGAACGGCGATGTGACGGGGACCAGAACCAGCGTCAACATCAATCTGTCCTTGAACCTTGAAATGGCCAGCCTCCCCATCACGGACGAGCCTCCATATCTTATCTGCACCCTGTTTATAATATGTTAGAAGGTACAACAGTAGTATCGGCAAGGAGGCACTCACCAAGTCTGGTACGAAGATTTCACCATTGTATTCGAGAGACATGTGAGGGTTCGAAGGTCCATTTCCGACTGGGAACTCGACCACTGGGGAGGTTGTCGAAAAATGAAGGGGATCGTTAGAATTGGTGGCCACAAGTGCACAGTTGGGAGAACCGAACTGATGTCTTTATAGGTCATCTAGAAAATTATCACGACTTGAAAAACGCACGTTCATTGCAGTCACCTCTCCCGTCGAAAGGGGGCTTGTATAAGTGGGACCATTGCCTCCAGAGGTCACAGTATCCACAAGGTCAAGTCCTCCGTCAGATCCAACAACAAAGGATTGAAGATTGCCAATAGGTGAAACTTCGTTCACAGCGCTTCATTGGCACAGGGGATGAGATGCAACATAACATTTCGACGGCAGATGACCTACTAAAGAATGCTACTGTTTTGAGGATGCGAGGCAATCCACGAAGGGTTCTGTCCAGTTGGATTCTGCTTGACGAGGTCGAGCGTGCCAGCTCCTGAATCGAAAATGTATGTGGCAATGAACTGTGCATAACCACCGGCAAGGATCGTGAATTTGACCATGATAAGAAAGAAAGTGGGATGCGACTCGCGCAGTATTGAAGAGAGATAGTAGAACGTGAAAGAGGCGCTGCTCCCGTCAGGCTCCTGTCTATAAAAACAAAAACAAAAAATGCTGGCCACTGCATGTTGGCCACGATCATGATCGTCGATCGACCTGCAGTTGTTCCGCTTTTGTCATCGTGCTTTGTTCCCTGGCCAACGACGACTCAAGATCTAGAGAATGGAGAATGGCATGGAGATTTACTGGAGAAGCTGTTCTCACTGACATCGACTGCAATACTTCCCTTTTGTTATCCATTTGCACCTGCCAGGTGGCGTCAATTTCTCCTGATCTTTGTTACTTATCCTTACCAAGAGCGAATTTGACAGATTTCTTTGTCTTCGACTTTGCCGTCGCGATGGAGGTCTACGTATAAAATGTTATAGCAGCGGAATATCTTCGCAAATCAAGTCTTAATCCTCTAAAATCGCCTCTACTGCATTCAAAAGTTGACACCTGATCCTTCCAAAGCTAATAAGGGTCATGGCGTTGTGTGTCTCCTCGCCATGCGAGCTATGTTTCCAATCATTTACCGAACGCGACAAAGGCCGTCCTCCAGTTGTTCTGCGTTGTGGCCATCCATACTGTAAAGAGTACGTCATCCCTGAACCTCAACTATAAAACAGAGAATAGAACTGAGACGGTTTTTTTTTTCGCAGGTGTCTGAAGAGTTTGCATCCCAGACGTTGTCCGACGTGCAATTCCCCATTTCGATTGCATAGCAGCGTCACGCTTGATGCCATTGTACAACATGATGACAGCTATGGAGAAGAACTGGTTGAACGGCTGTTGGACCTGCTCAAGTCCGAGTCTGTGGATGAACCTTGTCAGGAAGAATTATTCGCTGAAGTCGATGCGTACGGACAGACTAGAAACAATGTGGGTTCATCAAAACACTTTTGACGAAGCTGACCTACGTGCTATAGAATACCCTCTCCCAGACATACAAATTGGTTCAACAGTTCTGTGCGGCACGCTCTCAGGTTCAATCATTGCAAGAAGAGAAAAAAATCTGTGAGACACTTTTCAATGGGTGTGTGAACTTTTTTCTATCCCCCAAAGTAAGGCCTATCAGCTCATAACTCACCAGTGAAGTATGCTACTTCGTAAAGTTAACACGGGCCATACGCTGACTTGCACCAGATTGACCCTTCAATCGTCGTATCCCTTTCAAAGTTGAAGCGATGGTGTACTGAACGACGCCAGAATGCCTGTCAGCGCCTTAGCAGCACATGGACGAATGCGACTTGGAGAAAGGCCTTCGTTTTGTTTATTACCTGGCAAGCGTTGATGGTTACTTATGGGCAAATCAAGACGATGGCTTTTGTTGACATCATAGAAGTTATGATTATGTCTACCACCTGGACATTCGATACTTTGATTTTCGTGTTGGCTCACATCGCGGGTATTCTATGGTCGTACGTACAGACGATCTCTCTTCCGGGTTCTCCGAGACTGATGCTCTGTTATAGTACAACTCTCTTGATATCGACCAATATCTCTTTGATTCTCGGGGAGTATCTGTCTTCGTCTAAGCTAGCGGTCCATCTTTTTGTGGCCGTTTTCATAGTTCTCTACAAACCCCCTTCGGGCTTTAGAGAGACTTTGTTCCATGCACTGGCTTTCCTCTTTTCGACGGTCTCAATCTGTGCATGGCTTCATCAGGGGAGCGACAATATGCTCGCAGATTCTCACCTCGGAGCGCGTCTGCAACTATTCACCACTATCGTTTCCGCCTTGCTCCATTGCCGATACTTCGCCTCCAATGCAGCTTTCATGCGATATCTTCATAGATATCCGTATTTCCGGAGACATCAAGCTGTCGCGAAAAGCTCCCATGGATGTTACTATTAGGAAATCTTTTGACCTTTGTTGATTATCAGTACAAGTAGAGAAGAAACAGCTCGCTCCTATGCATTGAATTCGATGGTGTCGTCAAGACTCCATCTTGTTGCTGCGCTTTCTTTTGCCCATACGTTTGCCCTATGTATGTAGATTGTCTGACAGTCTGTAATAGTCGTGAATCAAAGTGGCTCATCTTGATACATATGTGTGCCAGGTTCTCTGTCTTCTCGATGCGATTCCCCTTTGAATCTTTCATAATAACATGCCTTAAGCTTGTTGCTATGGGCGGGTCAGTCACTGAAGCCTTTTCCCTTCGAAATACGTTTTGCAGACAAAGTAGTATGAGCCCCAGTATGTATCGCTCCGACCGTACCCTCGCAACTCCGGCAACGACAAAAACTAAGTATGAATCGAATACCATAAACCAGCGATGTTCGTTAACGTTCGAATAAGGATTTATACGAATCTCGCACTAGGATTTCCTGTTCGTTATTAAGGTCTAAAAATATTTTACTGAACGAAGCAAGAGATATGATTCCGGGAGACTTGTCGCGTTTGCCGAGTGGGTCGTTCCTGCAGTTGGGGGCGAAAGTATGAACCTCCGCGTCTGTTGCAAGTTTCCAGCCTGCGTCCAATACTTCCTGCTTCGTCCAACGCATAACGATGAAATGGGTGGAGACAAAGTGAGGAGGTCTCGGACGTTGACATTATTTGGACACCACGTCAACTCACTAAACCTTTTGCCATAATTTCATAACATTGCGGTATGAGGTGGTGGTACAAAGAAAAATCACAATATACTACAGAGTTACAACAGAGGGTTTTCATACATCTTGGCAAAGCACCGAAGTCTCAAGATACCGAGGGCCACACAGAGTTAGTTGAGCTGCACCTTCTGGCCAAATCTACGACACGACGTCAGATCCCAACTCTAAAAGTTTGCAGTACTGGGGAGAAATGCGAACCCAAGTCTGGTACGGAATTTGACAGCCTCAGCGGCCGACTTGACCTGGAGGGGCTTGACGGGTGGGTGTCCAATAGCTTGGGCAATTCGGTCAGAAAGGCCTTGATCCACGGCAGCCCAGACTGACACTGTAATAAGGGAATAGAAATGTGAGTAAAATAATTGGGAGCAAGGAAAAGTACATACGCTGCCTGGCTTTGACTTCAGCGCTCTTGACGGTACCAAAGTGGCCCGCGACGTTCTGGACGTACGCCTCGCGCTGCTGGTCATTCCACACCTTGCTCCAAAGAGCGCGGGGTTGCTCAAAGTCGACTGTAGATGATGCGGCTTGTCAATGCGAAATGAGAAAGATACATGTATAACATGCACTGACGTTCTGTGATTTCGCTCAGGTCCCTGTATGCACCACCGATGAAGTTCTCATGTTGAATTTCACGCTCCAAGTCGCGGACAGAGGAATCAATTGCGCCCTTGGTTGCACGGTAAGAGAGCGGCTGAATGGAGCTCTGGTAGTTTGGACGGTTGCCCTGAGAGACGAATGTGGCTGGACCATCGCGCTGGAAGTTTGCGACTGGGACGATGGGAGCATTGACGGGCAACTGCTGGTAATTGACACCGAGGCGGTGGCGGTGAGTATCTGGGTAGGAGAAGAGGCGGGATTGGAGAACAGGATCCGCGCTGGGTTCAATGTAGGGAATGAGGTGAGAGGGCGAGAAGGCGACCTATAGGACGCAATTAGAGTCAATGGTTGGGGGAAAAATTGAGGACAAACTTGTTCGATTTCGGCAAAATAGTTTTGGGGATTCTCGTTGAGTACCAACTTGCCGATGGGACGAAGAGGGTAATCCTTATGAGGCCAAATCTTGGTGAGATCTAGAACGTTGTAGCGGAAGTTCTCTGCTTGCTCAGGCGTCATTGTTTGCTATGGAAATCCTGTCAGATCTAGATAGCTTGACGAAATAAAAGTGATACTGACGATATAGACGGTCCATGAGGGATAGTTCTTGGCCTCGATGGCGTCAAAGAGGGACTGTGTGGCGTAGTCGGGATTTTCTCCAGCCAGCTTTGTCGCTTGAGTGTTATTAAGCGTCTACAGATATTTTTAGGAACAAATGTAAAATTAATCGAAAGAAACTTACCTTGAAACCTTGATCGGCGCGAACGTGTACTTGGACATAGACAAAGGAGCCGTCGTCCTTGAGCCACTTGTGGGTGTGACCAGAGTAACCATGCTCTTGATGGTAGCCGTCTGGGGTTCCGCGATCTGAGAAGAGAATCAAGATCTGATGAATGGATTCTGGGTTTTGAGAAAGATAGTCCTGAACAGAAAACATCAGGGACTAAATCGAGACTAGGAATGGAAAACGTACCCAGAACATATCAGCATCCTTGAGATGGGTTTGAGGATCTCTTTTCTGAGTATGGATGAAGTGAGGGAACTTGGCAGGGTCCCTGATGAAGAAGACAGGGGTATTGTTGTAAACCCAATCCCAGTTGCCTTGCTCTGTTCTGAGTTTGATAGCGAAACCACGGGGATCACGAGCTGTGTCAGCAGATCCTGATTCACCACCGACGGTGGAGAAACGGACGGTGGCGCGGACCTGCTTGCCAACTTGATGGAAAAGGGGCTGGGAGGTGATGTCACTGAGATCGTGGGTGACCTCGAAGTAACCATGAGCACCCGCTCCTTTTGCGTGGACCTTGATGAGACGATGAGTAAGTGCAAGGATTGAACGATCGTTGATGAATACTGACGACTCGCTCTGGGATACGCTCACGATCAAAGTGAGCAAGAAGATCGATATGGTGAAAGTCTTTTAAGATGAAAGATCAGTAACGTTGCTGATACCTAGAATTCAGCAGGTTGACCTTGAAGGAGAAGGGGACCAAGAAGGCCAGCGCGTTGAGCAGCATAAGGCTCATTGACGGGTGCGCCGTTGGAGGTGGTGTAAGTAGCACCGTCCTTGGAATCGAAAACTTGGG
This sequence comes from Arthromyces matolae, assembly GCA_018855395.1. Lineage (NCBI taxonomy): Eukaryota > Fungi > Basidiomycota > Agaricomycetes > Agaricales > Lyophyllaceae > Arthromyces > Arthromyces matolae. The sequence continues at coordinate 12,104 of JABAJW010008997.1, read as the reverse complement.
CAGATGGCATGATGAGGGGGTTGTAGAAAGATGACCAATTGGTGGGATTTTATAAGAACCACGCAAAGTGCGAAGAAGCCTCTCTAATCCTACACGTGATGATCGATGAGGAGTACTCGTCTCTGACCCCATGACGAACATGTCTAGCAACTTGGCTCCGGCCGTCAGACTCAGAAGACATAGAAATCGCGTGGGTTCGCGTCATCCTAAGATCATCATCGACGTTTGACATAACGATGGAGAGAAGAAATCTAAAAGAATTGTCAACATCTTGCAAAGAGTTCAAGAACGTCCGGGAGATACCGACATGTATGGCAACGAGGATCCATCCAAATTTTATTTTTCAACGTTACGAATCAGTGATCACCCAGCCAAATGGACGTGTGTTTTTCTTTCTAGCCTGTATTTCAGTGCAGGTAATTGTGTGTGGCGTAGATTGGGCGTAGACAGAGATTGTCACGCAATTGGCTGTCACAATTGGTCACGATCAAAATTGTCTTTTTATCCAAAACTTTGTCCTTCATTCATGGCTTCTAACGATCTTTTTTCTTTTCTGGACGACGCTCCCACCGAAGATGGCATTGAGAATGAACAAGACATGCAAGTCGATGGTCCTGTCGTTACCCAGAAACGGAAAGCCAAATCCCCAATTCGCTCACCTTCACCTCCAGTGAATGGCGATGCTCATCTAGACATCGAGCCCGGACCCTCTAAGAAGCCACGCTTAGCGTCTCCTAAGCCTGTTGTATTGGACGACTTTGAAACTGAGGCAAAGCGGGAAGTCGCCGCAAGCGCAGGACTCACAGGAACTGTCGATACAAATTCCCGATTAGAGCTTAGGCATCAGGTTCGTACTTTGGTAAAATTTCATCTAAATCGACCTCTCATGTTCTATTTTTCTTGGTCTAGGTTCGACATCAAGTCGCCGTACCTCCCGGCTACAACTACCTACCAATATCCAAGCACGTTCCCCCAGCCAAACCTGCTCGAGAATACAAGTTCGAATTGGATCCTTTTCAAAAGGTCTCTGTCTACGCAATACAGCGCAACGAGAGTGTTCTGGTGTCTGCGCATACAAGTGCTGGAAAAACGGTTGTTGCTGAATATGCCATCGCACAATGTTTGAGTAATAAACAGAGAGTAATCTATACAAGTCCAATCAAGGTGTTTTTTTTTCTTTGCGCGTTACTCGTACGAAATGAGAGGTATTTACACGATCCCGTAGGCTCTGAGTAACCAAAAATACCGCGAGATGTTGGCGGAATTTGGAGATGTGGGCCTTATGACTGGGGATGTCACTATAAATCCCTCAGCGACGTGTTTGGTCATGACAACTGAAGTGTGTGCTCTTCCAATCGATTATCTGGACTTTGAAACTGACTTGTTGCCATAGATTCTACGATCCATGTTATATCGTGGTTCGGAAATTATGCGTGAAGTTGCCTGGGTTATTTTCGACGAGATTCACTACATGAGGGACAAGGAACGAGGTGTGGTATGGGAGGAAACCATAATATTGCTACCGCATACCGTGCGCTACGTGTTCCTATCGGCCACCATTCCCAACGCTATGCAGTTTGCGGAGTGGATATGTAAATCGCACGAACAACCGTGTCACGTCGTTTACACTGACTTCCGGCCGACTCCACTTCAACATTACCTTTTCCCTGCCGGTGATGAGGGAATATACCTAGTTGTGAACGAGAAGGGAGAATTTCGCGAGGACAATTTCAGCAAAGCGATGGGCAAATTGCAAGACACCATGGGAGAGGATCCTGCGGACCCCAAGGGTGGGAAAGGGAGAAAAGGCAAGACGAAAAAGGGCGGCGACAAGAAGGGTGCGTTCAATGCTTTGTCGATGTTCGGATTCTGATTGTTGATTTACTTTAGGTTCGTCCGACATATCCAAGATCATTCGGATGATTATGCTGAAAAACTATAATCCTGTCATTGTTTTTGCGTTCAGTAAAAGGGAATGCGAAGGATTGGCTCTGACACTTTCCAAATTTGAATTCACCTCGGCCGACGAGCAAGAGCTGACCTCGAATATCTTCAACAACGCCATCGAGAATCTTTCCCCGGACGACAGAAATCTTCCTCAAATATCCAACCTTCTCCCTCTACTTCGCCGTGGTATCGGCATCCATCATGGCGGCTTGCTTCCTATCCTCAAAGAGGTCATCGAAATTCTTTTTCAAGAAGGTTTAATCAAGGTCCTTTTCGCCACCGAGACTTTCTCCATCGGTCTAAACATGCCAGCAAAAACTGTTGTGTTCACAACAACCCGTAAATATGATGGAAGCGAGTTTCGTAATTTGTCTTCTGGGGAGTACATCCAGATGTCGGGACGTGCTGGACGTCGTGGCTTGGATGACAGAGGAGTGGTTATCATGATGTGTGACGAAAAATTGGAACCTGCTGCGGCAAAGACGATGGTGAAGGGAGAGGCGGACAGATTGGACTCAGCGTTCCATCTGGGATATAACATGATCCTAAATCTTATGAAGGTGGAGGGTATCAGCCCAGAGTACATGTTGGAGAGGTGTTTCTTCCAGTTCCAGAGCAGCGCAGGAATACCGAAACTAGAAGAAGGTAAATTTGGTTGCCCTCTTACGCCGAATACGACCTTTGATGACTAATCCCTTTTCATTCAGATCTGAAGCAAGAAGAAGAGGCACGGAATACCACCGTGATCCCCGACGAAAAACTGGTAGCAGAATATTATGAATACCGACAACAATTGGATCAAATGGCAGCTGATTTTAGAGAGGTTGTCACACATCCCACCTACTCATTGCCCTTTCTACAACCAGGTCGTCTGGTCAAGGTCAAATACCAAAACCTGGACTTTGGATGGGGTGTTATTGTCAACTATCAAAAGCGACTACCACCGAAAGTATGTCCTCCGTATCCTCGATTTCGGTAATTTTCCTCATCTTGATTCAGAATCGCCCTGCGCCAAAACCTGAAGAATATCCGCCCCACGAACAATACATCATAGATGTTCTTCTAAATTGCACCCTTGGGAGTGTAGTACCAAAGAATCGCGACAGCATTACGCCTACACCGGGAGGTGTTCAACCATGTCCTACTGGACAGAAAGGCGCCCCCCTCGTGGTACCAGTATTGCTCTCCACAATCGAAGGCATCAGTCCTGTTCGTCTTTTCATGCCTAAAGATTTGCGACCAGAAGCTGCCAGAGATACCCTTTGGAAAAGTGTTTTAGAGGTGCAACGACGTTTCCCTGATGGAATCAGTTTGCTTGATCCCGTGCAAAATATGGGAATCAAAGACGACAAATTCAAGGAGCTTGTCGGGGTAAGGCACTTCACCTTTTTTTTTGCTACTTAATTCTGACCTACTCTCAGAAAATCGATAGCATGGAGCAAAAAATGTTTTCAAGTCCTCTTCACAAAGATCCCAGGCTGCCAGAATTATACACTCTCTATTCGAAGAAGAAGGAACAGAGCGAACGAATACGAGGACTCAAGAAACGTATCCAAGCGACGCACGACGTTTTGCAACTAGAGGAGCTCAAGTGTCGAAAACGAGTCTTACGAAGATTGGCCTTCACAACATCTGCTGACATTGTTGACATGAAGGGCAGAGTTGCATGCGAAATCAGCTCTGGCGATGAACTGCTATTGACGGAGCTTATTTTCAATGGCGTTTTCAATCAATTGGCCCCCGAACAGTGTGCCGCTCTTCTGAGTTGCTTTGTCTTCACTGAAAAGGTGCGATATTTTCATTGCCCTTCGAAAATGTCACTGAGGATTGCATATGTAGAGCGAACAAACGACAAAGCTAAAAGAGGAACTTGCGGCACCCCTCCGCGTCATGCAAGAGAATGCACGACGGATTGCCAAAGTCTCCAAAGAGTCGAAACTTCCTATCAACGAAGATGAATATGTTTCTTCCTTCAAGGTCGAGCTTATGGATGCAGTTGTTCAGTGGTGCCGCGGTGCCTCGTTCTCCGATATCTGCAAGGCAAGCATTTATCGATGACTCACTTGTTTCTTGTTTGCTGATCATCCGTTGCAGCTCACTGATCAATTTGAAGGCTCTCTTATTCGAGTCTTCAGGCGTCTAGGTGAACTTCTAAGACAGATGGCTCAGGCAGCCAAAGTAATCGGCAATGAGGAACTCAAAGAAAGGTTCGAAAAGGCTTCAGAAATGCTTGAAAGGCCAAATTCCGTTATCTTCTGTTCCTCTCTGTATTTGTAATCCATGCTCTGGGTCAACCAATTGCTAATCATCCATGTAATTTGGAAACGTCGTCTTTGTACAAGAGGGTATATCTTCAACAGCCACGATGGTACTTCTATCAATACATAATTTCCAGTCACACAGTGGTTAGCAGGCCCCATCATCCTGCCAAACATCGGCTACAGCAGTGTTGAGTGAGAAGTACAGGACATGCGTGACGCAAAAATACTCACCAACGCCAGGCGTCTCGCCCAGAGTCCACCTGATTGATTAGTTCGTCAGCAAACAGTATCTGTGAAAGGATGTAAAGGTATATGTACCATTTGGCAGTCCAGAGATGGCTGTCTAGAAAGAGAAAGAAGTCAGCAATCTGGGCCCAGTGAAGGGTGCTCAGACACTTACTGTAAGTTGCTTCATTACCCCCGACGTAAGTGGTCTGGAAATAATGGAAAGAAATTCAGTATATAGCATGTCAGAGGGTAAATGGACAAACCGCGGCACTCCACGCGGATACTGTCCCGCAAGAGCCGCTTCCCGACGTTGAGGTGGGAGTTCCCGCACTGGTCGTGGTAGTCGCAGAACCTGCAAAGTTATTGCGAAGGTTGTCCCATTTACTGTTGGGGTAGCTAGGAGAGGAAAGAGAATTGTAAGCTCTCATAGCAACGATAACAGTTGAACAACTGACCTGATATGATTCTGCGTTGTATCGAGGGAACCCAAAACACCAGCACTAGTGCCTACGAGGGAAAGAGCCCCTACTTTATCGGTTGATAGCTATGGGAAATAATGAGCATCGCTTCAACAACAGGGAAGGTCGTGTTCACCTCCCAAAACATCGACCCAGCAAGGTTTTTCGTGTTAATGTATTGTGCTTTGAGTTTCACGATGTCGGGGGTATCGTAGCTTACAAGTTCTTTCGCAGTAGGGTCATATGAATAGCTTGAAACATCTGTTGTGTTCTCATATACAGTTGCGCCTGCCACTACAGTGGATGTAGAGGTTAGAATTGTCACTCCATTCCACAGAGTATTAGAGCTTACGTGGAAGGACTTTGTAGGAGTAAACACCAGCTTCGATTGTGCCAGGTCCAATCTATAGCGAACATCAGTCAATGAAGGTTTTAACAAGGCATTCACTCACCCCGCTGTACGATTGACCAAGACCTGCAGTATTTTCAAAAGCTCGGCCATATAACGGCATTCCTTGTTCACTGTTAGTGAGGCTCGCTGAAAAAAATGAACATGCCTCACCCATGTTAATCTTTGAAGAAGTTGCCCCTTGACCTAGGTACCACTTGACGGCGTTATCAGTATTGAAACCGGTCCGTGCACCGCCGTACAAGTTGGCTTGATTGTCAGTGAAATTGAGCCATGAACCAGCATAGTCATATGCCTGATTAAAAACTGTGAGCAGTTTTACTAAGGGGGACGACCTGGGTATACCATGAGGTTCCAGTAACTGAGAGCAGCGTTCATTTGAGGAACTTTGAGGTATTGATAATTCGCAGGACCTGCAGCGACTGCTGCAGTAATCTGATAAGGGACTGTATCGCCTTTCTTGGTCGCAAGTGAGGTGAAAGCAGTGCGCAGTGCGGTTACAAGGTCAGCAAAGCCTTGACCTTGTGCATCGCTTGAAGGATATTCAAAGTCGATGTCACTGAAGATGGATAAGATCGGGGTGGGGTAATCGTAGCATGCAGGAGACGTACATTCCATCGAACCCATAGTCCTCAATCAGTTGAACAGCATTGGTTACGAAGGTGGCACGGGCAGTTGCGTCAGTCACGAAGGCGAAGTGCCCTGCCATACAATATTGGTTATCTCTGATTGTTCAGCGATTTCATCGAACCTACCGTCTTGTGAATAGGTCCATCCACCGATAGAAAGCAATACTTTTAAATTCCTCTGCTGAAGCTTCAGGAGATAAAGTTGCTTCAGGCAACCGTACAGATTATTGCCCGTTTCGCTCCAAGAATCGCCCGGAAAATGTTTCTACAGTGAAAGGGCTGGACTCAGAAGTCAAAATTGACAGGAAAGAATCGACAAAATACCTGTTCATCAGCATACGAGTCGGTGAGACTGATAGATGGGCTTTTCTCTGTATGATAGGTCTTTGCGGTGTCCTTGTATGTCGAAGGCCGCCGCATGATCTGTGTCGCGTCAACATTGACGACGACCAGGAAGGTTACCAGTCCCAGAAGGAGGACCCTCTTGTAGAACGCCTGAGAGACAACCATGAGATTCAGTAGATGAGATATTTAGTGAGGGTTAGTTGTTGAGAGGCATGCTGAGCATAATATTTATACGTTGGGAACAACCTGGAAGAACGCAAGGAGAGTATGTCATGCATGGATGTTCTGCATCCGAAGGCACAATACAGCATTTGTTCCGTAGCCAATGCTCTACAAATGGAGATTCGGGATCCGAAGATTCATGAAGAGCTTTGTAGATAGGAATTCGAGCTTTACCACTGACAGAATAGATATGGAGCTTATCAGGCGACACGTCCACATGCATAATTCCTAATGAACCGGGCGTGTTTTTTAAAGAAAGTCTTCATAGGCACAGCCGTAATGCAAAAAGACGATGATCAAATGTTTGAACTAGTGGTCCAGTCGCAGAGCTGGAAGCAACGCCACCGGTAAAGGTTGGCACCGAATAATACTGCTATAGTCACGGGGTCCAGACCATGTGAAAGACCCTCGTCATTTTCAGAAGATATACCCCAGCCATGGACAAATAGACATGGTAATTTGGAGACGCGTGCCACAAGTGATCGGTCCATGCGGGACAATACAGCATCAGAGTATGACTATCAGTGGTTCCGTTGGCGTGCGAGGCGGAAGCAGGCGCGCGCGGATATGTTAAATTCCGGACCACCTGACAAAAAGTAGACCGACTAGACGAGTTCTGGAGACGTTGCAATTCAAAGGAAAGCCAAGGAATGATTCCGATCAATTCACATCATATGCTGGCGTCTTGCTGAGGCACGTGAAGTAATATATCCCTTGCTTTTTCCACCGATTTTCCAGGATTCATTATCAACTTCACATCACACAAACATCGTGGCGGAGATAAATCATCGTATAGCAGCTCTATACTTACTCTGTTAGCGGGGAATGGAAGCACTTCATTGTTGTGCACGACAATAAATGACAGGTGAGAAAAAAGAACATAAAGAATGCAGCAAAACTATGGAAAACGATGATGCGAGTAATTGGGGGAGTGGCAAGGGAAATATATGGTGTCCATTAAAGAAGGATGTAGCGTAGGCCAAAGGGGTACTTTGTAATAAAAGAGGGTGAATAGATGTCTGTAGCGTTGCAGCAAACCTCAGGAAAACAGCCAAGAGCTCGTGGGTTATGACATGCGGGATCATGGCAAGTGATCAAAAAATGTCCCTTGGGATGCAGTGGCGATAACACAGACATACAGCTGACGAGCTCATGTTTGAGTCACGCGTAATGCGAACAGAGATAAGACTGACCTGGTATTTTTCTCCGTCCTACCCTTTGTAATTCTCGTGGTTTCAACCAGGTATATCCCTCCCCTCTCCCACATTACACATCCACATAGATCAATATTGGTTCACCGACTCCTTCGATTTCAGGTATAACACACTTCAAATCAAAAGCTTTGGCTAAGACGATTTTGAAGATTTTTTGAACATTTATCGATGCCGACGTAGAACAGAATATCAGTGATGCATGCATGGCGCGCGCAAACCGTTTTGCCTATGGGAATGGTTAGCTATCTCTCTGGAAGGAAAAGGCTTTGCGGTCCCACCTGTTTCGTGATCTCTTCTTGTTCGTCTCGTGGAAAAGTCGCAAATGTGTCGAATTTGGTGCCAATCAAAAACGGAATGGCAGTCTGTGGAAGATAATGAGCCAACAAAGGTGTTAGGTTCATAAACACCGACCTTGTTGAAACCTCTTGCCTGCCGGTACCATTCTTTGACCGAGTTCAGGGTGGACTTCCGCGATAAATCGAACATGAACAAGATTGCGACCGCGTCGTTACAGACCAGGGGGAGCATATTCACAAATTCCCTTTGGCCACCCAGATCCCATATTGAGAACGTGATGGTCGTTCTCCGAACGGTGATAGTCTTCTCCATGAAATTGACGCCTGGAGTAATCAAGTCAGGAATACATTGTCGCTAGAGAACGTGGCAACTGACCCAGCGTCTGAATGTAATCTTCATCGAAACTACCCTCCACGTATTTGACCATCAGACTCGTCTTTCCAATCTGTGAATCCCCAACCATCCCAACCTTGATAACAACACTGAGTAGTAGATGGGTCGGAAGAAGTCATTTGATAAAAACCAATCCACCGAACTTACCTGTTTTTGTCGTCATGGTTGTCTTGAGATGGAAGAAGACTCTGTCCATTAGTCGCAGCACTGGTAGAAGGTGTTGCCGATGTTGAAGAGGATGGGTTGTTTGACATGATGTATCGAATGAATCACGGACTTTCAGGATCAAGATTCAGCTCAGGTGAATGAGCTTTATGCTTTTCCAGAATGGTGAGAGGGGTATAGGGCGTGCGATGGTATTGAAAGGAAAGGAAAACGAGAGACGGGGTGAAAGAGGATAAGAGAGAAAAAAAGACGCGTTCTAAGCAACGCTGGGGGTCGGTGAAGACCAAATCTCGATGAAAGCTGGCTCTGACAGAGAGCTAGAACGGTTGTTGTTCGAGAGTTGGCCCTTCGTCGTCGTCGCCGTGACACAACCAGGCCCAGACGAGTGAGATCACAAACAACACTCTGCCAAACAATCTTCCAACTACATTTACGCTTATACTTCCCACAGATCCTTTTATTTCTTTTTTTTTCACTCCAGTAAGAGTAATTTTTGTGCTGTAATACCGTGTATCTTTGAGAAGCCTTGACTTACTCAGTAGTACGACGTTCGATTCACCCTTTTTTTCAAGAACTCTGTAACAAATCCACAGGAACAAAATTACCACTTTTTCTAACAAATCCTTGAATATACATACCTACAACCCAAGTTCTCTGGGAGAGTTACATTATTATTGAAATAAAGCATTTGTCTACTGTAACACCGGCATTGCTGATCGGAATTCGGGTATCTCTCTTCTCATTGAAACACGACCATGAGCAACTTTCCATGGGATAAACTGAAAGCGGAGACCCTTCGCGCAATATGCACGGATCTCGGTTTTCCTCGAACCTTCTATACGAAGGAAATCATGGTGGGCTTGATAAAGATGACTGAAGATTCAGGCTGTATGTCCACGTCTAAAACAGAACTGTAAAACAAACTGAGAGTTTTTTTTTTTTCAAGTGGAGCAATCTATAGAACACGAGCAAGAACTATATGAGGCAAAAAATGAAGAAAAATCTACCCAGATTACACCTCGCGCCCGACGCAGTGAACGGGGTGCACCTGTGATGTCAAATTATGACACCCGACACAAAAAACGCAGAAGGGTTTCTGAGCCCGCGCCAAAAACCGCTCGAAGCCAACCGGCTCGCGTATCTGCAACGACCACAACCGACGAGCCTCCACGAAAACGTCGTGGGCGCCCCCCTAAGGTCAAGCCCCAGGTCAATAATCCTCCCTCTCAGCAAACCAAAATATCAGCCCCTCCCTCTTCGACGCGTCGTGAAGTCTTCGCCGGGGTTGTCCTAACCGCTCCCTCCAGTATGCACAGAGGAAAAGCAAAGGTCGAACACTACGAGGATTATGATGTTGGAGATGAAGATGCAGAGGGCGATATAGATATGGAACACGAGGACGACGGCCTCATCCCCGATATCCAAATTGAATCCTCCCTCGCTAGTTCTAATAAAGGCAAGCGTACTTTAAACTCCTCAGGTCGTCCATCTCTCATCGGATTTCAGAAAACGAATTCGACCAGCAAGAATCAAGTCAAGGTGATGATGTTCAACAATCTCACCAACTCTCACATGAGTATCAGAGAGGTCCTTCTTTCTTCCTAAACCATTTTCCCCCTGTAAACCCCTCTTCTGCCCATATAGATGATGGTACATCTGTTCCTGCCGCCATCCGCAATCAATTGCTTATGAGCTTCAGTTCTCGAAAACCCAGTTCGACCGCTGATGGAGCTGCCCCTCGAAACGGTCTCGCACCCGGGCACTGAGAGTGTCGCTACAGAGGGTTTCCTAGCTACCCCTGTCGATTCTACGTCACAGTTGTCCGCTTCAAAGACGCCACAATTCGAGAGTGGCCTTACCCAGGTGTGTCTTCGTATTTCATTAGTTTTCCTGTGGCTTTTTTGATAATGTGTGTACTGCAGGAGGATGTCAACAATGTCGAAGAGGTTTTAAGAGCCGTAGCCGCGAATGGACACTTCTAATATTCCCCTATATCTATTAGGACTCAATTTACACTTAACGTTTGTATTGTTCGTATCTGAAAGCAAAATAATAACTTATTGATACCCCAATCTGCTCTTACTTGTGAAATGACGAATTTCCAGTTGGAATTCTGAAACGTCTACACTTAGGTTTTCCCAGTGAGAGGGCGACCAAGACACCGCTTTTGCTTTGATATTCTGATATACGACGCGACCCTTCAATACCCATTCTATTTAGTCTGGTACTTAGCAAGAGCTGAGGCTCCCTTCTCGGCGCCACATGCTACATAAAGAGACGAACAAAGGAACTTGTGATCTCTTCCGTCCTCTTAACTATCCTGCACCTTTTGAATTTTCGCATTACAAGCATACTATAATTGGGTTGCGTTATGTCCTATGTGCTATGTATAGAGCATCGCAACAAGAACTACAGCTTCTGCATTGTCCTCAATTTGCGGTTTCATATGGTATCATTAGTGACTGAACAGGGTAGTATCACGACCGAAACGGGTGTTCATGCGTTGATGTCTTTCTCCAGCTTTTCAGCCCTAAGGCAAAATGTCAGGATAGTCAAAGCAACAGTAGGGGGAAATTACACACCCTACGAGAAGTCTGAGATCTTGCCAACAATTTCTGAGCGTGGGTGAGTCAACGTTAATGGTTAACAGACGCTTGCCCTCAACACGGCTGTCTAAACCCTTTAAACTCTTTTCTAACAACCGTCCCTCTATTGGAAGGGGAACGTGCATGTCGTAATCGGGCCTTGACAAAGTGATTGGCTCCAAAACTTTTATAACACGGATAACCAAGATGGTGTTTCTTGCATGTTCAGGAAGCGTTGACCGTTCAAAGCGAAGCAAAAGGCGGCCTTGCAGTGATTTATTAATTATTATCAAGGTCGTTGAAGAGGAGACGTACCTCGGTACGGAGAGTAACTTTCCTGGTTCCTATGATCTACTAGGAGTTTAAAGATGCGGACTACGCCCATGGCATGCGGTGTTACTACAGGGATTGGGGTAGAAACGTGAGAAAGGTCCACAATAAAAGGCTGTTCTAAATAATGCAGGGACCTCGAAACCTTTCTCGATTTAGCTGGGAATATGTTGAAACTGGCATCATCAACTAGGCCTTCTTGTAGTAACAAGTCCTTTAAAGGAGCGAATGAAGGTTTTGAGATTGTGGAGAGGGGAATGGTCCACGGAAAGTGTCGGTTGACGTCCATTGTGAGGTCTTTTCCCAGATGAAAATTAAATGGATCATTTTCCGAGGTGATACGGAAACGAATTTGGCCAGTTGTAAGAGGGGTCTGGGGGACATGGTGAAAGTAGAGAAAACCACGGGTATTCGGAGGAAATGAGACGCGTCGACCGTCAGATTTACGGTAAATGAGGCGGGTTATTCGACCACCAACATTGACAGAGGCTAGAGCACGATCTGATATGTCTATTAGATCCCCAGGATTCAGTAAATGTGGTTGAAGTGTTCGACATAGACGTCTTAAAGTGCGACTTGTCGATAGTGAACGTAGAAATGAAACCATGAAGGCTTGAGATA
>JABAJW010008996.1:12732-37703 GCA_018855395.1 Arthromyces matolae | reverse complement strand
GGTCATCCAAACGAGGGTGGAAATAGACTTACGAAACTAAGCCCAACGACGAGAATATGGAACGTCGTTCCGCTCTTCGATAATAATCCTTGCCTTGCCCGCGAGGTCTGTAATCCCTTCGTTTCAATCCTGGTGTTGGCCCTCCATCGGTCGTCGTTGTGGGAGAACAAGATGCAACATCTCTCCTTTGAGGACTATTGGGAGCTCCTGGAATGGGACAGGAGGCATTGTCCGTCGAAGTTGGAGTAGGCGGCGATTCACCATGTTTATGTTTATGCTTATGTTTACCCGCCGTATTTGTTGGATCGCCAGTCGACGTCGGTGTGCCAGTACCACCGTCCGTCGGAGTGGCAGCAGGGGTCGACGTGGGTGAAGCAGGATCCTGCGTTGGTGTTGCGCCCGGATCACCAGTCGGCGTGGGAGATGGATCACCAGTCGCGCCTGTTGATGCTGGTGATGGGTCTCCAGCAGCGGCTGTGGACGTGGGTGACGGGTCTCCAGTGCCGGTTGGCGATGGATTTACAGGATCACCTGTTGGCGTTGGTGATGGATCTCCAGTCCCGGTTGGGGGTGGGTTTCCAGCAGCAGCTGTTGTCGTTGCTGCTGGATCCCCAGTACCAGTTGGCAATGTGCATGCACATGGAGCGGGAGTAGGACTTGGATCGCCAGTAGCACCTGTGGGCGTTGACGAAGGATCTCCTGTGCTCGTTGGTGACGGACTTCCAGTAGTCGCTGAACCGGAACAGGCATCGCAGGAACAGGCTGGAGCAGACGTTGAAGTGGGAGCAGGGTCGCCTGTACGGTTCGCGCCTCCATCAGGCGTCGATGTGGGTGATCCAGACGCGTCAGTCGCAGTGGCAGACGGAGGGGATGTTGTGGTCACATTACCATCACCTGCCGTGGGCGTCGATGCAGCAGCGGAGTCAGTGGAAGTGGCGTTACCGCCATCTGATGTGGGCGTTGGAGCTCCAGTTGAGGTGGCAGCGGGATCAGTCGCCGCAGAGGTAGCACCGTTGGCATCGGTTGTAGGCGTGGGCTGACCAGAAGTATCCGTTGGTGACGGTGTACCACCATCCGATGTTGGTGTAGATTGCGCAGGGGCACCCGTAGACGTCGGTTGACCAGAAGTATCTGTTGGTGCTGGAGGTGTGGGTGTCGCGTTACCACCATCCGATGTCGGTGTGGATTGCGCAGGGGCATCCGTAGACGTGGGTTGACCAGAGGTATCTGTTGGTGCTGGAGGTGTGGGCGTCGCGTTACCACCATCCGATGTCGGTGTGGGTTGCCCAGAGGCATCCGTAGACGTGGGTTGACCAGAAGTATCGGTTGAGGCCCCAGGTGTGGGGGTTGCGTTACCACCATCTGATGTAGACGTCGGCTGACCAGGAGCACCCGTAGACGTGGCGGCAGGATCTGTTGCCGCGGGAGTCGAGGTTGCGTTACCAGCATCCGATGTAGGTGTGGGCTGACCAGGGGTATCTGTAGACGTGGCAGCAGGATCTGATGTTGGGGTAGAGCTGCTGGCATCTGTTGTAGACGTTGGTGAGCCAGAAGTATCGGTTGGTGTTGCAGGTGTTGGGGTCGCGTTACCATCAGCCGATGTAGGCGTGGATTGTCCAGATGTATCTGTTGGTGTCGCAGGTGTAGAGGTTGCGTTATTACCATCCGATGTAGGGGTGGGTTGTCCAGTAGTATCAGTTGGTGTCGCAGGAGTGGAGGACGCGTTACCACCATCTGATGTAGCTGTTGGTGTGGCTCCAGCATCAGTCGTCGTGGCAGCAGGATTGGTGGGTGTTGCGTTACCACCATCAGTTGCAGGAGGGGATGGACCTGGAGCACCTGTTGATGTGGCAGAAGGATCAGTTGTGGACGTTGGACCACTGGCATCGGTAGAGGTTGCCGTTGAGCCAGCGTTGCCTCCATCGGTAGATGTAGGTTGACCAGCAGCACCAGTGGAAGTGGCTGTTGGGTCATGCGCAGGGTCGTCGCATGGTTCACGCTTCTCATTCACTTCCTCATCCGCGCGGCGCTTCTCGTAGTATTCGTAGAGATGACGGCGCGGATATTTACGGATACGGGGGGAAGATGGTGAGGGTGTTGGTGATGGCGATGGCTGCCGAGGGAGCAATTCAGCAGAGGTGTCACGAGGCTCAACAACGCTACGACGAGCACCAGGTTCGTCGTCGTCGATTGCAAGTCGGGATCGGCGGAATATCGAGCGTGTTTCTCTTGGGAACGCGCGCTTGTCAACAATGCGGACGTTGGGCAGAGACCTATCCACCAAGTCTCGCGGGACATCAACAACGGATGATGAGCGCGGGATCCTGATAGCAGAATGAGATGGCTTGACAAAATGGACTGAGAAAAGTACTCACATGATGGGTGCAGCGAAGCTCGACACTGCACTGAGGACTAACGTAGCAAAGAGTAGGGGATATGTAGCAATCATCTTTAAGTTTTACCGAGCAAGGTCGTCTATAGAACGGAGACGTCGACTTGTGGGAGCGACTTTGGGCAACCTGTGCCGAAGAGATGAGGGGAGTGAGCACTGCTAAGGGATTCATGATGTTCGGGGGATGTTTATATACCCTTTCAAGCTCAGGGCAGCATCATTTCGATGATCAATCGTCACGGTGATGGGAGGTCCCAGGTATGATATCCACATGAAACGGGGCGATTATACCTGTGGTTAGGTGACATACAGTACATGCTAGCTTGACTTGAATGTGCTTGAGGAGAGCCAACAATAGCTGCAGTTGTACAAGGACCTGCCAGTCTATGACTATACGTTGTTCAAGAAAGAAAAAAGAACAGTTCCCTCCGGATTCACCCTCCAAGCGCGGAATTATGAAACTGCATCAAGCTCCATGACCGAATCTGATGATGGAGAGGCGATGTCCCAGATGGTTTGGGGGTTGGTTTGGGACTTGCCATTTAAATTGGCTATCGGGCTATCTTTCTTTGATGAAGCAACAGAGTCAGCCATGAAAGATATGTAGATAAAACAGCTGGCAACGAGATTTTTCGAATCAGCGAAGGATCAGTGGAGATGGAAGTTGGACAAAAATATTCTGCACAGCCTCCCAACAAGCCGCAGCTTGATGTCTTTTGCCGAGGCATCCGCCGACGATGCCCACACTCATCTCTCCTGCGGTCTCATCGTCTGTCACAAAGTGCTTGGGCTGAATGGGTTATTTCTAGCTAAGATATTGGGATCGATCTTGGACCTACGGGTTGATCATGAATTTGGAGTCAACTACAACTTGAGCCTCCTCTTACTACATCTCGGGCTGATTATGGTTGCTGTGACTCCTCACCGCAGATGAGCGTCCTAAGATGGAAAAAAAAGCCATGTTACAGTTGCTATCACTTGATTTATGACCAGCTCCCAGCCTGCATGGTTCTGTGAAACGATCTGAGGCGAAACAATTTCTTAGAGCCATCACGTCCACCTATGTCCTCTAGTAATGCTCAGCTTGGTTACGTTCCTATATATTCGCTCTATTGCTATCGGCGATTTTACAACAATCACCAGTTCCCTGGCGGAGCGGGCGTTTTCGCTTTTATTATTATACTGAAACTATCCATGGATCAAATTTGAAATAGACGGAATAAATGATTCAAAGGTCGACTTTTCGGGCATTTCACCCTCAAAGATTTCCTATTCGTGGGTAATATCGTTGCCATACTGCGTAACTGTGTTATTTGACCTCTTTCTCAGCTCGCATTGCTCAGAGGCCAATCAAGATCTCCCAGGAATTGAATTCTGTTAACCATGGCTTTGATATATGTTCTCCCTTGTACCTAGCCTGGTAGGGCTTACGGATAGCTACGACGTTGGCCTATCTATTGCTGTCCACTATATCAACGTAGCGATTATTTTGCGCATACATCGAGACGCCAAATTGATGGCAGCTGTTTATAGGATTTATTCCGCTTTTATGTAATTATTTCAAGCTTGACTTCTCTCCCTCATCTACCAAAGCATCATCAAGCACCGAGTATCTTGCCCAGCCTCTTCGGTCAGTCAGGTCATCATTCCAGTCTCAATGATTATGACGGACGCGTTGTGACCCGATGATAGTCGAATTAACATGTCTGAAGTTGCTTGCTATGAAGATCGACTCGTCAAAGACCACAAGGTTCAGTTCTGCAGTGAACTCCTCGAGCTACGCGGCGTCGAAGGACTTATCGTTGAATGCCCCAATTGTAACATGTTTTATGGCGCCTGCTGCTTTCACCGCGATCGCGTTTGCCACAACTCTCGGATCGTCATGACGGACGGAGCCTGTTCATCCAACGGACAAAAAGACGCGAAATCTGGAGTAGGAATCGTTCTGGGCCGTACTGAAGACTTTTATTCCAGCTTGCCTGTGGACGATGAAATGGATGGCGACGCGTCTCGCACAAGTCAACGCGCAGAACTTTTGGCCGCGATCATTGGGCTCAGTGTACTTCACGAGGTTTACAAGTCAACCGATGAACGCGATCGCGCTGTCAAGGGAACTCCTGGTCACCCTCAAGTCGAACCAGAGAAGCTTATCGTCGCTACTGACTCGGAGTATGTCGTCCGAGGGATCACTGAGTGGCTTCCTTCGTGGCGTGCAAGTTTTTCCTGCGACCTTCATGCGTAGAATTCATTAACAGAAATTAATTCAGGCAAACGGACTGCGCAATCTGCAGGGTAAACGACCTGCGAACATCGATCTTTTCTTGAAGCTGGATCAAAAAGTCAAGGCGATCGAAGCGACTGGTCTCCTCGTCGGACTTTGGAACATACCGAAAAAGCACAACACTCTCGCTAACAACTTGGCTAGGAAGGCTACAGGCAAGGATATCATTGACCTAGATTGATTATATGCATATGTTACAAGCTCATCGTCCACACTTTGTTCAAACTCAAATGTTGTAAAAATAGTCAACTTCGCTTCTGTGTTAAATAAACGCGTTCAACAACCATGAGGGATGACCGGAGGTGTAAGAAGAGAAGGCGGGACGAGCTGTCCGTGATATCCTGTACAACGGACTTGTGACGCCCACTGTTTCTGAATAGCAGGCAGCACCGTTCGGCCGTTCACAACCAGATTGGTATTGGGAATGGGTTGCTTCGCAAGTTTGGTTGAGCTAAAGATGCCTGGGTACGATGCATTGAGGAAAACTTTGTTGAGGTCTGTCGTGCGGACTCTGTCCCCTGTCTTTTGACCAACGAAGTCAAAGACGTTCGCGCCCACGTCCCATCGCCCAAGAGTGTGCAGTCCCCAGTTTGCTTCGACCGTCGCAATGGTAGAATAGTGAGTATAGAATCCGCCATCGGTTTTGCCTTGGAGATTTTTAGGAAGGGCGTTTCCTAGAAGGATGGTGTAAATGCGATTGGGGTGAGGGGTAGCCACTCCACTCTCGTCGAACGCTGAAAAAAAGGGCAGTTGACGTTAAATACGAAGGTCAAGGGTATAGGCGACTCACTTAGAACGATTAGAGTATCGTCGCCATTGAAACGGCGATCCTCTAATAATGGATCGAGGAAGCTCTTCGACCATTGACCAGCAAATGTGATATTTGTGTCATGTCCATCATTAGCTGAAATTTATACCATGAGCACCATGATGATTTCCTAAAGGTGGTGATGCACGCACTCATATTGGGGGTGATAAATACCCATTGTGGTATAGCATCATGGGCGAGATCTTGTTCGAACAATGTGAAGTTCTTAATGTTAGAAATACGACGGCTATTGGATGTGACAGATTCATAGATTATCAATGGACTATAATGCAAGATTATAATGACTATTGTTGAGGATAAAGTACCCACTTACTTGTGCTTCCGGACATAATCATCGGCACCGGTCTTCTGATTGGGGAAATCGAAATCAGTAAACCCTGTCGACGGCATGTCCTCCTGGTACTCTGCCCATGAGATTCCTTTGTCTTCCAACAGATCCACGACGCTTGAAACATTAGGGGGCAGGTTCAGAAGATCGTCGCTGTCAATACCGAAAAATTCAGCTCCTACGCCCTGTCAAAGAACGGTAAACGGAATAGATATATATGAGTTGTGGGGGAGTGCATACGGCGACGTAGTTAGGCTCAGATGGATGGGTCATAGCAAAGAAATTGGTGAGACTAAGCCCTTTTTTCGCTATGGCTTTAAGGCTGGCTATGAAACGAAAGGATTAGTGTTCAGGACCATACTATATCATTGTCAGAGACTTACGATCTGCAAAAGCATCCTCGAAGTCGACATTCTCAAGCCAGATGGAAATGATACGATCGAAAACCTTGCCCTTGACAACTTTTGGATGCGGGTCATGGTTATTATGGGGGTCTTGGTTATTATGGGGGTCGTGGTTATCGTGCGAGTCGTGGTTATCATGCGAGTCTTGGTTATCATGCGAATCGTGGTTATTCTTATCGTAATCCTTGTCCTTGTCCTTGTCCTTGTCGTCGTTCGCACCTACCTAGATAAGATCTAAAAGTCAGTCCAAGCACTAGATATATAATGAATATAGACGTCACCCAAGCGACCAGATATACCACCAAGAGGAAGAATAGGACTTGAAAGCGCATCTTCGAATCTTCGACTCGGCCGACTCTGAGTCGATAGGACTAGCCATTTTAAATGAAAACACGTAAGAAAGGACCACGCGGCCTTAAGGCGAACGTGGTAGGAAAAAAATAGCACGAATCCCAGAAATGGTAGAAGCAGTGCATGAACAGAGTTATTTGGACACAACCCAATTCATTGAGTATGACATTTGTGGGCGATATCAAAGATCTCCGATAAGTTCGTGGCTGGAGAGTTTCAAGGTTGACATGGACGCGTTGAACGGTTAACGAAAATTAAGGTGCGCCAATTGTGGACTTCCGAAGAAAACACAATCAAGGTGTGATAGTGGTCCTTCAGGATGCTAGAAATTCAAGGTAAAATATATCACACTCAGTGCTGTTTGTTGAACGTTGCAAGCTGAAGAGGCTCAAGGATCATGTGCTGGAAAGGGTGCAGTTGGCGCAAATCGATTCGCACCGTGCGAGGTCTGGTGATGATGGCACCTCGATGTTAAGACCAGGTTCTTTTCGTGAGAGCCAATTCAGTAAAGAGTGAGCACGGAGAACGCTGAAGTGTCAATGATCTTCTCGTAGGATCACCTGGTACGTTAGCCCTCATGGTCTCCTTCGTTCTTCTGATTCACCTATCTTCTGAAAGTAAGCTTACGATATATCACGTTCTTCCAGCTCCATGACTCAAGAAATGCCTTACAATTTGGTCAACTATAGGCTTCTCTGTCCTCCAATATAAACATAAGAGTCAAAATGAATTTGGGCTTACTCCTAGCCATCTCGATTGAATGAATTTGCTATCAATTGTCATTGTCCTATTACCCTCCCTTTTGAGTGGTGCTCAAATCGTGGATCTGGGATATGCCTCTTACCAAGGAACTTTCAATGCCACGACTGGTAACACTCGTTTCCTCGGTATCCGCTACGCTGCCTCACCAACTGGTGAGAACCGTTTATAAAATTTGGATGATCTTGAACTCGTTCTTTACTAAGGAACTCGACGTTGGCGGCCTCCCATTACTCCTGAACGTGTTGCTGGCGTCATAGAGGCCAACGTAGAGCCCGCTGGATGTCCATCTTCAGGTGCTGGTATTGCTTCAATCAACCCGCTTCGAACAACTCTGGTATCCAGAGCCGCAGCGGCGACGTCTGAAGATTGTCTCTTCTTGAAGTATGTTAAAACTTCTTCACATTCACAAGCAGACCACCCAATCATTTCATAGCGTCGTAACGCCTCAGATGCCTGGACCGGGCCACAAGGCTAAGCCAGTCGTTGTGTGGATCCACGGGTTAGTACGTTTGACTACAAATCTCCTCTGTATTCTCTCACACCATTGTTCAGTGGTGGATATCAGGCGGGAAATGCCGCACCATTCGCGGGAGAAGATCTCATCGGCGAGGCCAATGGTGGTGTAGTCGCCGTTGCTATTCAATATCGTCTAGGAGTCTACGGATTTCTTCCTGGAAATGAAGTCAAGTCGGGAGGTGCATTAAACGCAGGGTTGCGTACGTCTCTTTTTTCCCTATCAGTTGTGTGTAAACAGCTGATCAATGAACAATTCAAAGTCGACCAAGAGTTTGCACTGCAATGGGTTCAAAAACATGTGGGTCGGACAAGCCATCTAATACACGTAGCTGATGTTTTGGAAGATTATCCAGTTCGGTGGAGATCCAGCGCAGGTCACGATCTGGGGAGAATCCGCTGGTGGGAACTTTCTTGTTCGACTGTACTTATTAAGACAAATCTCCCAACTACAGGTGCTGGCTCCGTACTTCAGCATGTTATCGCGCATGGGGGTAAGACGTCACCTCCCCTATTTCGAGCGGCGATCACAAGCTCGACTTTCCTGCCTTCTCAGTATGCCTACAACGACCCTATCCCTCAGGTTTGTTGCATTGGTCGTCTGCGAGTCTCCGGTCTTGTGACAATGGTTAATAGGGCCTATATAACGAAGTAGTTGCACAAACTGGGTAAGCTTTCAGCGTCGTTTATAGCTTCTGTAGATTCTAAAGTGTCCAAGTTGTACATCCGCTGCGGATTCTCTTGCTTGCCTGCGGACAGTCGATACCACCACGCTTCAGGCTGTCAACTTGAACATCTCAACCGACGCCTTCTTTGGGACCTTCATCTTCGTACCAGTTGTGGACGGGGCCTTCATCACACAGCGACCAATTCTGAGTCTTCAAGCATCTCAAGTTAATGGGGTACGTGCGCAATCTATTACGACCAGGGTGAACTAGAACGTTGTTCTCGCCAGGAGGCCTTACTTTCAGTTACAAACACTTTTGAAGGTTTCAATTTCGTCAATCTAGCAACAGCCGCGACGGTGACAACTCCAGCATACGTTGGCCAACTGTTCCCCAAATTCGGAGAGCAGCAAATCCAGGCGGCGACTGCGGCTTACGCTAATACTGGTGCTCCCATTGACCAGGCAATAGCTATAATGGGAGAATGTTTGTCATCTCTCTGTTGTTCTTCTATCCACTGGTTCACCCTCTTGTCTATAGCCATCTTTATATGCCCGACGTACTTTCTCCTGCGCGCCTTTAAGGAAAAGGCGTTCAAGGTTAGCTCTCTCCCAGACACATAGTTCACAGCTCGAAAAATATTTCAGGGGGCATTTGCCATTCCGCCTGCCCATCATGGAGACGATGTTGTGTACTATTTCCCTTCGTAAGTTGATCTCCCTTTTCGCGTTTCTCACGCACTTTGTTGACATACGTTCAGTCAATCCTCGACTGGACTCCCTCCATTTGGCAACCCCGCTTTTGACAAGGCGTTTTCGCATTCCTTCCTTGACTTTGCAATGTCGTTGAACACCAATATCAAGTCGAGTGCCACAATAACCCCTCAATGGAACGTCTGGGCCGATGGATCCACAGAGATGCTTTTTAACGAAACTGTAGCTGGTGTGCCTCTGGTTCAGGCTATCCAGACATCAAGCTCTCTATTAAAACGATGCGCGTAAGCCTTCTCGTCGCCATTTTATACTTGTCTTATATTAATGCATGAAACAAGTTTCTGGGAAAGTGTTGGTAGTTTGTCCGGCCAGTAATGGATTTTTGGCGATACCTCTGGACGTGGTGGATCCATTGCTGAGAACCAGAAATGTAATTGTTTTTCTTTCAATCCAAATGCCTCTTTTTTGTCCCGTTTGCTGTTGCTATAAACGTAAAATGCGATCCTTGTAATGGGCATTGCGTAAGAATTCCCTCTCCAATTTGTAAAACCCCCAACTAACTAATGCCCAAGTTTATTGCCCGCTCTACTTATTCATCTGGTGCCTGGAGTGCAACATGTGCAACAACGAGCAATGCAAGCCGTAATAAGGGTCGTATTACCGCCATATCTCCAAATAGTGAAGACATGATCAATCCGCGAGAGTTCCCCTCTTAACCTGGCCAGCAGGTTAGTAACCGCTTACTAATAAGGCTTCTGCGCCTCGACATCACGACATTTTTGAGATTGAGAAATTCCCAGAAAACCAGGTGACGAACATTGACATTCGGCTGGAGGATTTTCGGATTCAAACGCGCTCCACAGCTTATAAGATGAGTGCGAGATGCTATCCAAAAGCGACAGAGAACCATGATTTCTTTTTTGCGCTGTGTTTGTCTCGTTTCTCTTGTGACTTGGAGCGTCGGAGCCAGTCCAGCCACAACCGCTCCGGTCGTCGATCTTGGCTATGCTAAGTATGCCGGCACCTTCAACGAAACCAGAGGAACTACTCAATTTCTGGGGATTCGTTACGCCACCGCACCAACAGGTGAGCATCTTCGAATTGATATTATTGTTAAGACAAAGAAAGGCCTTACCGATTTTTCCAAGGGGCCCTACGATGGCAAGCTCCCCAGCCTCCAGCTACCACGTCAGGTATTCAAGCAGCTGACACCGAGCCACCCACATGCTTCTTCGCCGGACAGGGAAATCAAGCAACTTCCCCTTTCCGTGAGAATCCTCTTCGGAAAAGGGATTCCTTTTTTCCCTCGGAAGATTGTCTTTTCCTGAATACATCATCATTGACATACTGATTTCGATCCTTGCCGAAGATCTTCCAAATTTCGTTACTAATCCCAGAAGCAGGCTGTCTTTGGCGAGGGTAAGAATCAGAATCTGACTCTTCGGATGGACTGGGAGAACGCGGGCGCTTTTTCCCCATGGAAGCGCTTGATTTCCCTCCTGTAGAGCCGTTAAAGGCTCTAGACGAAGTAGGAGTGCTCGTTGTGGATGGTTTCGGTTTCGAGGAAACTGAATTCGACTTGGAAGTTGAAGTCGAGGATGCAGCTGCTTTGGTGGCAGCGGTCTTTAACAAAGACTGTTTGTGGGGTGGGGCTGGTTTTTTAGATGATGATGATGATGATGACGGTTGAGGAGTTGCGCTTCCACCTGTAATGAAGATGAAATTGCGAGAAGGGAGAGAACATTGCACTGAGTGACTTACGAGGTGATGGAGTATTGGCTCCGGGGGTATTCGTACGAGATGGAGCAGTTGAAGTAGGCACTACCTTCTTCGAATCCTTCTTGTCTGTGAACCAATTATCGAATGTACGTGCTTGATCACCATCAAGCGTTTTGCCCTCCCTCAGTTTTGCACGATCCTGTATAATTTCATCAATAGTCCGCGTGTCCCTTTTGACAGTGTTCAATTTGGTCAAAGTGTTGGGCATAGCAGCCAAACGCTCTCTGACCGATTTCTTCGACAATGAAGAATCGGACGCAGGCTGTGACTCGGTTGTGATGTCGACAGCACCTCCCGGTAGACGTCGACCTGGCTTGTGACTGGAGGTCGTGGAACGCTTCGTAGGAAAGAAAGCCCTGCGCATCTCTTGTTCTTGTTTCCTTTTCCGTTTCTCTTCCCTGGTCAGAACCTCAGCAGAGTCACCCTCGTCATCCGAAGGTCGTTTTCTTCTCGGCTCCTCTCGGGTTCGAGATTGCGTTGTTGTCGAAACACCGTCGGATTTGATTTTCTTCGGGCCATGCTGGTAGGACTGACGCTCTAGGTCTGCCCGTTTCTGGCGCTCCGCCTCTATAGCCGCTTGCTCTCTTTCTCGCTTCAATTGGCGCTCTTTCTCTCGCCTCTCCTGATCAAGAATTATCATTCGACGCTTTCTTTCGAGTTCTTGCTCCTTCTGCTGCTGCTCCTCTGCCTTCTTTCGCTTCAATTCCTCCTTGCGATTACGCTCAGCGATAGCCAAGTCAACTTCGCGCTGCGACTGCTGAGTTTGCGTTTGGCTGAGCGCCATGAGGGCCTGAAAGGACGACATAGCACAGGCGATGGGAGTAATGAGAGAACAAGAACAAGAACAATTGGCCAGCCGATGTCGAAACGCAATCACCAAGTAATCACACCCGTTTTATTATCGACGTTCTGAATTAAATAGTCATAGATACGTCGAAGTAGCTTCTAAATATGTCCATGCTCAATGAGCCCATAGCTTTTTGGGAAGCAACGAGGCGATGTACATCGCAACACACACAACTCCAATCAGCACGTAATAGACCAGATACCCATCCAAGTAACCTTTTTCCATAGAAAGAGAAAATAGAGAATTTGCCGCTGCAGGGCCAATAGCTCTCATAATACTGACAGTCATCTAAAGTTGCCAAATGACAGTTAGCAATGAACGTGGGATATCTGGTAATGACAGACCTGACTCAAACCATTAGTTGCGCCAAGAGATGCACGATTCGGAGACGCCGCTGCAATGAAAATGAAGATGGCTCCTGTGTATTGGTCATGTTAACAATGCTTTTCACATATGCACATCTCGTACTCGCCATATGATAAACTCAAGCCAATCGAAATCAGGATCTGAAAGATGACAAGAACCCACACGAACAGAGTCATGCCTTGTGCTTTCGCCAACGAATTGACAACCGGGAACAACAAAAAGCAAGGGAAAGCCGTTGCTAAGCCTCCAATGAATGTCTTCTTTGAGCCGAACCTTTCGTGAATGCGCGCGAAGAAGAATACTTGAAACGCTCCGTTACAAAGGCCAAACACCGAAAGGATTTTACCAATGACTGGCGGAGACAGTCCAAGTCCACCGAGCGCGACAGGGGTTGCAAAAAACAAGGGGTGGATTGCTCGCAATGCTATATCCACCAAGGATAGAACAGCATAATTGCCTGCTGCGATGATCACGCGAGGAGTAAGAAGTGCACTCAAGGGCAATGGTTTCTCCTCAGCATCGAGATCCGGTTCAGACAATGTTGGCGGTTCTTGTGAGCCAATAACACCTTTAGCTGGCGAACTGTAGCTAGCGCTACGCCGCTTTAAAACTTGAGAGATCGAGACAGGGGCTTTGAGGGTTTCTTTGAAGAAAAGGAGGGTCACCAGCCATGCGATTGCGGTAAATGTTGCCGGAACTGCACAAGGGAGGAAATAAGGGTATCTTTTTAGGAAGTCGTTATTGCCGAAGAGGGCGGGGAATCGATCAGCAGGTCGTGCAAGAGAACCACCAATGATAGGACCAAGCTATTCTGCGCATCAGAAAGGGTTTGGGTGTAGATGAGAAACTCTTACGGTGCTACCGGTGGACCAAGCAATAGGTTGATAAGAATAAGCCTAGGAGAAGTCAGTTATAGCTCTGGTGATGAAAACAAGAATTTGCAACTTACTAGTGCGATGTTCGTCGAGTCCGTCAGCTCGACCATGATACTGAGAACGCGCTAAATCATGGTGGTTTGAATACAAAATGACAAAAGTACCTTTTCATAACGCCGATATTTCCGTCTTAATACGCAGATTTGAGTCATCGAAGTCAGCAACAAGGTTATACACATACTCAAAGCACCATTTAAACATCGGCTAAAAATACTGGTTAGTAGGTTCAGGGTTGGGAAGTAAACGTCCCGACCTAAGAACTAGGCCCCAGAACGTCCTGGAAAGACCGAAACAGAACATCGAAATAGACAGCCCGAAAAGACCCATAAG
Organism: Arthromyces matolae; assembly: GCA_018855395.1. NCBI lineage: Eukaryota > Fungi > Basidiomycota > Agaricomycetes > Agaricales > Lyophyllaceae > Arthromyces > Arthromyces matolae. Next base: position 24,208 of record JABAJW010008996.1, on the reverse strand, counting down.
AAGGACTGGCTTTCGGCCAATGAAATCCGATGTGCGGCTCCAATGTAAAACAGTGAAAGCTTGAGTCAAGAAAAATAAGGATTGCTGTGCTGTAATGTCAGTAAAGGGGTTTTGGCTTTGGATTCTTCAAGCACACACCATGAGACCGACATAATATCCGACTTGCATTTCATTTCCATGGGTAATTCCAATGTCTCTTATGAGCTGTTAATCGTTTAAGGTGAGCTGGCAAAGGCAAATGTCCACTACTCACTTGTGGAGCGAATGGGTATATGACTTGCGAAGTAAGCGGCTCAGCGAGCTGAAGAAACATGACAATTGTGAATTGTGCCCATGGTAGAGGCGTCCTCTTTTTCGAATGCTCCTGAAGAAGAGGTGTTTCTTCGTCGTCTGAGGGGGTCATGATGAGGGAAATGGGCGTGGAGTAGATGACAGGTTGCAAGGTGCGCAAGGCGCTATCTATAAGTGCCAAAAGTCCGTAATTGGTAGCCGTGATCAGAACTTTGCGAGTAAGCAGCTCTCTTAGTGATTTGGGCCTCTCGGCATCGGAAAGAAGGGGCTCTCTATCGGCTGAAGGGTCGTGATCGGGGGAAGCACCGTCGCATTTCGACTGGGTCCACCAAGAACGAAGAGGCCGTGGATGTTGGACAGTTTCTTTTAGAAAGAGGTAGGTGATAACCGAACAGAGGGCCGCGACAATAGCTGGCACCGCGCAAGGCAATAAATAAGGATACGTCCTCCAAAAATCGTTTCCAAAAACCGCGGGAAACTGCTCAGCTGGATGGGCCAGAAGGCCACCTGTATATGGACCTAGCTACAAAAAAGTGAGTATCAAAAATCTCCGTTGATTGAGAAGTACTCATTACCGTGCCCCCAATTGCCCACGTAATCGGTATGTATGCAACCATCTGGACAGGTGAAAGATTTCAGTGGCCATTCAAAGCAGGACGACGTGCTGAAATACCTGCGGGAGGTTTTCACCCGATAATTCGGCAATGAAGCTAAATCAACGTAAGGACATGCAATTTACGGTTCAGTTGTGATTACCCTTTGATAACTCCAACGTTCGCATCTAATACTGTTTCAGCACCGAATGGATATGCATTAAGATGACAGTCTCACTTAGAGCGCTATAAACGACGCGGCTAGGGTGACAATTATGAGCTCAAGTTACGGGTCAAGAAGGAAAGGTAGAAACCTGAGTACAAGACCCAAAAAGGTCTTTGAAGACCCAAAACATATCATCGACAAGGAAACGCCAAACAGTCCAGTTAGGAGTACTGGTTTACGACCAACATGGTCTGACATTTTGCTCCAGAAAAGACCAGTCAGAACCTGAGCCATATAGAAGACCGAATGCTATCCAAAGCTCTAGATAAAACTGTCTGGTTTCGACACGGCTGAGGACTGACGAGAATGCCAACATAGTAGCCCACTTTCGTTTCGTCGCCATGCGTAATGCCAATATCACGAATGAGCTGGAATGAGGGGTTCATTTTAAGAATATTTTCCCGAAATAAGGTCGATTTACCTGGGGTGCGAAAGGTGCGATGACCTGGGTGCTCAGAGGTTCGACCAGCTGAATCCATAAAGCAATCGAGAACTGAGACCAAGGGATGCTTGACCTCCTTGTAGACGCGTTCGATAGCAAAGGCGTTTGTTCACCGGCCAAAGAGGTTGACATGAGGGCCGAGGACAAGAAGCATGCTAGAATTTCGCGAGCAGATATCCGAGAAGCACCGCGTCAACCGAGACCATAAAGATAGCGATTTGCACCGCCACCTGTAAAATGGATCTATTCTTCTTACTCCCATGGCTCCTAAAGAGCTTAATCGCCATCAACTTTCCTCTAGACTGTCTTATAGTCAGAACACCCCTGCCTTTCTGCAGAAGCTCAAGAATAAAATAGCAGGTGTCCATGATGAAGATGATGAATATGACGACGAATTTGAAGATGACGGATTTGGTCGTCCACCAATACCAAGACGACCTGCTATCCCAGAACGGCCAGCAGACGAACCGGGAAGTGCAGACGAGGATGAAGCAGATGAAAAACCACAGGTTGTCGTCTTAAGAGAAGGGAAACATCTGACAGAACACGAGGCTGAGAACATTCGGCGGCAAGGTAGAGTTTCAAGCGAAATACATATTAAACTCTCTTTAACGATACAACCCACATATCAGAAAGAGGATTGGCCCCTCTTCCAGACCCTAAAAAGCCAGAAAATGTTACCATAGACCCTTCACCATCGACCACTACGACCGATTCAAATCAGAAGAAGTCGCAAAAGGCCAGTCTATCATTCTCGTCATCCAAGGCGAAAGCCGCCAAACCAACATTCTCCCTCAACAAGCGTAAGGCTGTTGATGAAGCGGGCGCTGAAGACGGGAAATCTGGCAGTGCAACATCGAAGAAGAAATCCAAAAAATCGAGCAAGGCTCTTCTGTCGTTCGGTGACGATGCGTAATGCAGGAAGAGGGACAAGGATCTGTACGTTACAATTACGTGGGTTCTTGAGGTCTGCATTGACTTCACCTCAAGCAGAGGCCGTTACTCTCACATATCCTTCTGTCCATCCATTCATGCATTCGTTCTGTGTCAATTTACAAATGTCGTGGCTCTCAAGGTCTGGATTAAATCCCATTTTTTGATAATTTTGTCTATGCTTTCGGATGATAGGCCTATATATCTACATGAAGGCGGTTGTCGCCAGGCAAAAGATGGGGTATGTCGGTAAGCGTTCGTAGGTGATACAAATAGAAACCGTGAAATAGCCATAGCAAACGAAGTGAACTAGGACTCGCCTTGTGATTAAAACTACAGTAATGGATATTAGACTTGATACGATACAGTCCCGAGACTTTGGAATGGGGTGGGGGATGCTGGCTATGATGACAAAGGTGATCGTTGTGGGGTAGGACTGGACTCTGCTATGTTGGACGAAGGTCCGTGTCAACAGGGACGGATGGTACTGTGATACATATCACCAGTCATAATAGTGTCGAGTTCGACACCTGGAGAGGGGGGAACACATTGCACGTTGGTAGTGCTGAAATCCGTCCGACTTCTGGTGACGGAATAGATTCCTAGATCAGCACTTTGGTGCAGATTGAGCATAAGGCGCGACATCATTGTGATGGAGATACTGAATGAAAGCAATTCAGAACCCGGGTTCTCAAACAGTTGGCAGAAATGCACAAACCTGCTGGCGAATGTCGACAGTCCACCAGACATATATGGCTGCAAAAACCGAATTTAATGGACGGCGACATAATATGGAGGGTTGCTTACACCACAGAACTAAAAATCGCGTCAAAGCCACTCCTTTTCAAAAAAGAACAAAACCTACGTAGAAGGTAAGGATGTTTGAAAGATTGGCAAGAGCCATGACGCTAAAACTTCGTTAGGTTCGACTTTTGAAGGTTTGAGATTGCCTTACGCAAAATATACAGCTCCTGGACAGTTCATAAAACGCAGTCAGAAAACTATATTCACTTATGACAGTGTACGAAACTCACCGTCCCGAAAAACGTAATAAACAATAGAGTTTTTGGGCAAGCTTATGACAAACTCGTTTCTGTTCTTCCAAGTCTTGAACATCGTCAGGCCGAAAATGATGGAATCGTAGACAAAGAGCGCTTCCCATGCAGATGCAAGGTCTGAGTCCAGATTATTAGCTAGAAAAGGTATCATCACGGTCTATAGCAACGTACGAATAGCACTATCATTCTCTGGATTTAGAAATGCCAATCTGTGAGCAAGGAAACGAACTGACCTGATGCGCGCAAGTCCAACATGACACCCATCAGACTTGAAATGCTGCTGTGGGATGTGCTTCTGTCCAAACAGAGTCCACTAGTGGATATCGTAAGCCCAGTTTTGCAGCTGAAGATACGAAAACGAATACATACACATGCAACGCCAACCAATACTACGCCGCTGCCAAACATGTAAGCCAAAATACGGCGGGAACGATTGTATAGCGCGAATATCCGTAAAGTGAGAAGGACTATAGTAGACTATTAGATGCTAGATGAAATAATGTGTGAAGTGACTTACTGCAAATAAGAACCTGGTTGAAGACCAAGAATAACTGACGGAACCAATTGTATCGTTGACAACTACGAAGACAGTGTCATTGTCATAAATCGGAGAGAGGGAAGAGGGAATAAAACAGTCATTGCTAACCTCTATGAGTGACTTTAGCGACAAAAACAAGCAGAGGAAGCAAGTGAGATGCGTACATCGAATGAAAGGTTGCTTTGACTTAGCGCAGTTACTGCAACATTTCCAAAAAATCCAACGTAACGATTGAGGAAGAACCAGTAAGCGCTTTGGGTCTTAGGTCGTCGCCAAAGATATTCGACTTCAAGATCTGACAGTGACAGAAAATGAGCAAAAAGTCGTAAATGTCAGTTGTGCGAGCGTTACTGACCAAACGTGATAAAGTGGTCGTAAAATAGAAGCGCTGATAAGATGTTAACCCGTTAACCTGTAATATTCTGATACTGCGCGGTGCCATACGTACTAACTGCGAACAGGTGTAGACAGTTGTGCAGAAATCTGGCAAGTTGTCAATTCTTGTCATGCGGGGAAGTTTCGAAAGAAACTTACACCTGGTGTGCGACTTCCTCGAGGGTCCCAGGACTCACTGAGGAGTCCGACATTGGGCCAGCCTAAACGGCCGTGGTGGTAAGTGAAAAAGAGGTCTGCGAGGGAATGTAACTGCTAAGTAAGGCCGGGTGATGGGAACATGTATATGGAAATCATGGCACAGAAGAAGTAAGTATTAATGGTGCAGGGATGAGATGGTTGATTGGAAGTGATTTTGATTTCCCCCCTACACGTGGTGTTATACGGTGGTTATTTCTTTCGTTGACAGTTCGATAGGGCCCGGATAAAAAAAAAACATGATAAAATGACGCCTTGTCAAGGTGGTTTCCTGTCGGATTCAGGTGGTTTCTTGTGTACTTGTTATGTCAAGTGATCACAGGTCAAATGGTTTGTTGTCATAAATTTTTTTAAGTGGACCTAGACGGACCTGTCGCAAGGCACACATCTAAGGGTCCACCGGAATCAGGGCTCAAAACCAATCCTGAAATTTGACCACTCCGTGTACTGGTCTCCGTAAATGGATGGGACCAGGACTTCGAAACCAAAGTGACGAGGTGAGTTATTATGTAGATTGTATTGACATCATCAGCCATTGCTTCAAGCTTGAACTGCAGAAATGCGGTAAGTAAAGGAAGAAGACGTACTGTCGCCCGACGACGACTACCGTTGCCCAAGTCACAACGGTGAAACGTAAAAGCATTCAAAACATAGCGGTAAGCAAAACACGGCACAGCGAGTTGACTATAGAAACTAGAAATTCGTACCCATACCACGCATCATACCTCCTCTCCCACCCATCATACCACCGCGAGTGCCCTGAGAGACCATGCCACCACGCCCACCACCGTAACCACCACCGCCATAACCTCTTCCATTGCCCATGAATCCAGTACCCATCATACCCATTCCAGCGCCCATACCACCCATACCACCCATACCACCCATCATATTTGGCTGCATCATGCCCCCACCCATCATACCTCCGCGTCCCATCATACCCATACCCCCCGTGTTGTTTCCACGGATGTTCTGAGTACCACGACCCATTCCTGTGCCAACCGTAGGGATTTGAGCAGGCGTAACTTGATTCTGCGTCACACGTGAGGGCGGTTCTACATTGGACATTAGAATTGACTTCATTCGAAAAGAAATGGGAATAAAAATGCCTTTTGGAAGAGTGCGGAAGGGATTACCCTGAGCTGAACTTGCCAAGGTCGCTGTGGCTCGCCGGTTTTGGAACTCACTGTTGAAAAAAACTACGATCAGGGACTTCAAAGTCCTAAAATATCGCTTACTTGTTATCAAACCATTGCTTTAGGATCTGAGCGCCGTCGGAGTCGTGAACCTCAATATAGGCAATCCTAATACTCTTATTAGACGGATATGGATTACAAACAACGATGAAACTTACCCTTTACTTTTTCCGTTAACCTTGTGCTCAGAAAAGGTGATATCTTTCAGAGCGATATCAACTCTGAGATTAGCCGCAACGCGGCGCAGATCCTCATCAGTTGTCCACTAACAAGAAAAAGGAAGAAGCTGAGTTAGGCAACCGTAAAGAGACATGACTAAACGACGACGACAAACGGACCCATTGCAAGTCGCCAATATACAGAGCGTCATAACCCCCTCCGCTAGTCATCATTTGCACTCCCATAGGTTGTTGGCTCATTTGCACGTAGCCACCATTGCTCATCTGATCCGGCATTTGGTTGTTGACTTGTTGAGCGTTTGTGGCGGCTTGACGCGATGCTGGTGACGCGATACCTTCGTGATCGTCTTCTCGAGGACGCTTATCGCCCACATTGGGCTCGACTTTCGAGACAACTGTCTCTACAGTGTCGTGATGACCATTCTAAATCGTGCCAAAGTTAGACACGACGCGTAAGAGAGACGAAACGCCTACCTCTTCAAGTGTTTGAGACCTTCGGTAGTCGTCTCCCTCCTGATACAGATCATACTTGTCTTCAGGCATATTGAAAGTTGCTGTCGATCGAGTCTAATAGGTTAAGAAAGTGTTTCCAAAAGTCTGCGTTGGGATTCAAAAGTCTTTTTTGTTGCTCTGTAGGTTAAGAACACGAAACACGATTGAGTAAACAACAACATAACAACAGATAGGAAAGCAACAAGCATGAAGAACAGGGTTTACATGAATTGCGGTCCGTTACAAGATAACTGAGGACAGAAAAAAGAGCTCACATGCGTTATTGATACAAATAGGAGCTCGTACAGGCTTTGAAAATGGATACACAGGTTGCAGACAAAATAAGTGAAGTAATAGAGAATTCACGAAGCGCAGGGAAGTTTTGAGACGGAGGATGGGACAAGAGATTCAAATTTCACTGACGCAATAGCTGTGTTTATATATATTGTTGATACATGTTTACAAAGGGTCGATGGGCATTTTATTCTACCCGACACAAACGTTTTCCTCACTCAGGTATGTGAACTTTTGTATATTTTTAAAAAATGTTTCATAATCTTTTGCGAATCTAGATGGATCTATTCGAGTCTGATCTTTTCACACCACCTACAATACTGCTACAGACCGTAATCGAGGAGGTGCGACATCGGTCGCTTCCTCTATACAATCGTCTTAATGCGCTCACGAAAATGGAAAATAAACGGATATGGGTCTTTTATAATGAATTTCGCTCGTGTGTACTTTTCCTCTTCCATCGTTTTTCTCAACTCACTTGGATATAGAGAAACAGCCATAATACGGGAGGAAGGCGAGACACCCAATGACCGCAATGACAGAGGTAGCGTCTTCTTTATCATTCCGGTGACCTCTATGCCTATATTTCACAAAGGTATTCGAAAGGCTGCGGCTTGGTACAACGATCACATTCGTCTGACATGGCCCACCATACGGGGCCAGTCACCAAAGGTCCCGAAGGTCGTTATGATGTCAGAAGATGTTGAAAACCGACGGAAGGCGGAGAAGGAGGGTATCGCTTGTATATCAGGTGCGTTGCCTTGCTCCTGTAACCTTTATACCACATTCGTTCTGAACCAACCTCAAGTGCGCAAATATGTGGAAGGGATGAAAGACCCAAACAAACTCTTAGACTTGCTTGCAGCAGAGGGTACAAATGAAATTGAACCCACAAAAGCAGTCGCCGGTCGCCAAGCTCTTTACCCCGACGCACGTCATTCTACCCAACCTTTTCCTCTGCGATGCTGACAAAAAGCAAACAGTATCTTCCAGCACCCACCCTACTAGCTGGAATTAAGGCAGGTGAACTGCATCAAGGACATTTCAACGCCAATCAGTATAATTATCTTGAGGTGATAGGCCTTGCAATGCTACCTTCATCTTGATACTGATGCACTAAAAGGGAAGTGTCTCTGTGCCCGCGTTCACAAAGCCCGTGCTTTTGATCGGTCGTGAAAATATGAATCGGGCCGTCAGTGGCGACGTGGTTGTTGTAGAAGTGTTTGCCGAGGCAGAATGGAAAGCTCCCGCGGACGAAGTCGTTGATCAAGATTGTAAGCTTCTCATAATCCTACTATTTCACATCTAACGTTCGCCAAAAGCGACTTTGAAAAATGACGACGCCGAAGATTCTGGAGACGAGGCAGATAAAGAAGAGGACGAATTTTCCCGCCGTGAAAGACAAGTTGAGGATGTCAAAAGAAGTTCTGAAAAGCAGCCAACGGGTCGTATCGTGGGCGTTATCAAACGCAATTGGCGAGCGTAAGAACCTTCCCTCTCTCCACGGTGTCGTCTAACAAGACTGCTTTACCCAGATATGTGTGTCATATTGACAGTACATCCTTGACATCTTCAAATGCTACTTCCCTATCCCAACAAACTGTCTTCGCAACGCCCGTTTCCCGACTTCTTCCTCGTATTCGCCTCCGAACTCGCCAAGCGCCCACTCTAATTGGCCAAAAGATTCTTGTTACGATCGATCGCTGGGATGTCACCTCTCGATATCCTGAAGGGCACTTCGTACGAGCACTTGGCAAGGTGGAAAGCAAGGAAGCAGAACAGGAGAGCTTGTTGCTGGAATTCGAAGTTCCTTACAGGCCTTTTGGAAAGGCGATCCTTGATTGCTTGCCCTCTGAAGGTGATAAGTGGGTGGTTCCACCAAGGAGTGACAACAGCCCGGAATGGAGAGATCGTGAGGATTTGAGAGGACTCGTCATCTGCAGTATAGACCCTCCCAGTGAGTGAACCAGCTTCACACCTATTGATTCAGCTCATTTACAATGCTCGTCAGACTGTCAGGACATTGACGATGCGCTTCACGCTAGACATTTACCAAATGGGAACATCGAGGCTGGTGTCCGTAAGTCATTTTCCTCATTTCGAATTTCAATATTTCAACATTCGTATCCCTAGACATCGCGGATGTATCACACTTCGTTCATCCAGACAATCCTATGGACAGCGAGGCGGCATCTCGAGGGACTACCGTGTACCTGGTTGATAAGCGTATTGACATGCTTCCAAGCCTCCTTGGAACCAATCTGTGTTCATTGCGGCCGTATGTCGAACGATTGGCTTTCTCATGCATTTGGGTACAGCGGTTCTCCCTCATAGTGTGATTCATACTGAAATTCCTTCCAGGAAATGACACAAGATGCGGAAATCGTTAATGTTCGGTTCACAAAATCAGTCATTGCTTCAAAGGCTGCGTTCACGTACGAGGAAGCGCAGATTAGGAAGGACGATCCGTATGTACCCTCACTGCCACTTCAGACATAACTGCTAATTCTTTGTATTCTCAGCAATTTACAAGATGAATTGACACAGGGCATCCGACTATTGAACAAGTTGGCTCAAAAGCTCAAGGCAGGTCGAATGGCGGCTGGCGCCCTCAATCTCGCATCTCCAGAAGTCAAAATCCACCTGGATAGTTCTGAATCATCAGAGCCGATCGACGTTGAGCAGAAGGAGATGAGGGAGACGAACAGTTTGGTCGAGGAGTTTATGTTGCTCGCAAACATCAGTGTTGCACAGAAGATCCAAGAAACATTCCCGCAGACTGCTGTGTTAAGGTTCGCATGAAGACACTCATTCGGAGATGTACCTCATCTTATTTATTTTTTGTACAGACGACATCTGCCGCCCCCAAGAACAAACTTCGAAAAGCTTCAAGATATCCTTAAGAAGCGGAAAGGGCTAACTTTAGATGTGTCCAGTTCTGGTGCTCTCGCAGCATCACTAGACAAGTGCATTGTATGTGGGGATAGTAGATTCTCGGATTTTGAGTTCTGACCTGGGATATATGTAGGATCCTGATGAGCCTGCTTTCAACACATTGGTTCGCATCATGGCGACAAGATGTATGCTTTCTGCAGAGTACTTTTGCTCCGGCAGCGTTGGACGGGAAACGTTTGGACATTATGGTCTCGCCAGCCCCATTTACACTCATTTTACCAGTCCTATCCGTCGTTATGCTGGTATGTTGAACAGACGATATTCACTTTCGAACCCAGAGTTGATTTGTCATTCTAGACGTTCTTGCTCACCGACAACTTTCAGCTGCAATTGGTTATACTTCTCTACATGCAACACTGCATTCAAAATCCCATGTGGAACGAGTACTCGACGTTGTCAATAGACGTCATAGAATGGCACAGATGGCTGGTCGAGCAAGTGTCGAGTTTTATGTGGGGCTCGCCTTGAAGAATAGGAACGAAAGTAGGAAAGACCAAGTCAAGGAAGAGGCATTCGTGATTAGGGTGTTCAGGAATGGTGTTGGCGTGTTTGTCTCAAAGTGAGTAGCAACCTTCATATGGAGTAGGGACGCGGTTTTGATACTGCGATTATAGGCTTGGGATTGAAGGCTTGGTCATGTTCAAGCGTGATATCCGGTTCGATGCTGACAATTACACCGTCACTGTGCCATCTTCTACAGCACCAGGCGAGGTCACCATTTCCGTCTTTGATAAGGTTGTGGTAAACATCGAGGTTGAGAAGGATAGGAACACTCAAAGAGGCAAGGTTAAGATGACCTTGGTGGAACCTGTTGACTCGTCGTCGCTATAACATGCAGGGGTGGGGTTGGAATTTTGTATTGTCGTTTTCAAATGTGCAACCAATGCCTGATACAGTACCATTGCGATAGTCCAAGCTGAGTTCACCAGACTGACAGTTGTTGATTAGCCGATGGCGGGCTGACAAATACAAAAAACAACACTTCGTCTTTGCACAATAAGGGTACAAAGGAATTCCCAGGATACCCTGTCTTCGCATGCTCATTGTTTTTAATATCTTGGACTTTGAAGCGAATCCGTCATGGCCTTATTCTGCCTGCGTTATTGTTGTTTCCATATCTACCCCAAGTCCTGTCTCAATTTGACTCATAACACCGAAGGAGAACAACTGCTGTTGACGTATAATTACTCATCCTCGGGACATACAAAAGGATGCTTGTATTCCTACCTTGAAACACTCTTGTAATCCCTTCTCTTGTCTCCCAACGGCTGTGCCTTTGCCCTTCATTTCCACGCATCTTCTGTGAGGATACTACGCAATACCTCGTTAATCTGGGTACGATTGGTACGTCTCAAGTTTCTACGAGTCGCCACTATGTTGATGGCATGCGCAGGACAATAAAACGATTCATAACTTTAGTGTCATTTAATTTGAGTGGTTCCCGACTTAACCATGCTTGAAGTAGCCAAGTACATTTCCAACACTGTAAGCTTGGATTTACTATGTGAAAAGCCAATTCAACAACTACGGCTGTTACAGTGGGGTCTACCTGAAAGTGCCACAATGGACGAGGACGCTATATTTGTTCCACCATCTACTCCCACCTCATCACACTTCAACACGCAACCCAACCTCGAATCTAAGCGAACAAGTTCTGACTATGGCAGTCATTATCACCCACCCAGCAT